>JAANDH010000551.1:0-21802 GCA_011799765.1 Nymphaea thermarum
CAAGGTCTGTCTCTTAATAAGTCACATTACAAGTGGGTCCCACAGGGTTTGCTTTGGTAGCTGCTTGGCAACTTCCGAGTCCCAGCCCTTGACCATCCGGAGGCCGTACAGAGGTGCTGAACGGAAAATCGGTTTTTCCGTATTCGGTCTTTCACTTATTAACTATTTATCATACCAAACCTCGGTTTTTCTTTATTCTTTAAGAAATGGTTATTCTATTTTTCAATGCTATAGACCGTTGGAACGATTTCGAAACTGTCCAATAACTTAAATTCGACAAAGAATGTGGCTTCTCTTTTGATATAGAAATATTTTTAGGCTCAAAGTAAAAGGAAGGAGCTATTTTTAGAGGCAAATGTGTCATTTTTTTTACCGTTACTCAAATTTTAACATGTAGTCCCAATTTTTTTACCTTGAAAAACATTCTATGGCATGGACATTGACTCCACCTCAAATTTAACAAAAAAAAAAATTGCTTCAAAATTTAGAAAATTTCACTTGTTTCTTTTATATGAAAATTCTGAAAAATAATATTTTGACCCTACTCAGAATTTAAAAAATTCAAATTAACCTCCCTCATGAAAAAATTCTGCTCCACCTCTTGTTTACACATTCTATTTGGGACGATGGAATGACATAACACTCAAAGTGCTCTTTCATAAATTAAGCTTGCACAACCAAAATGATTATTTTACATTAGTTCTTAGGGTTTTTTAACACTAAGGTCACATAAGGAGGCCTTTAGCTACCACATTAGATTTGATGGTCCAATTTTATAAGAGGGTCCATTTAAATTTATGCTTTAACAAATGGTTTGTTTTATATGAAACTGCATTACAAGGTGTGCAATATATGATTTTTATTTGTTTTATACAAAAATTAAAAAAAATGATATTTCAGTCCTACTCAAAATTTAAAAACTTAATTTGACCCCCTCATTAAAAACTATGCATGCAAACATTTTAAAGAAAAGGACTGATTTGAAAAACCAGAAAATTAGTGACTCCAATTTAAAAAAATCAGTAGAAATGTAGCAGCTACCTGAAAAGAAAAAAAAACTCAAGAAAGAAAAGAAGAACGAACAGCGGTTGTTTGCCTCATGCAGCGAGGGAGGGAGACCAAAAGGCCGGACAGACCACGTGAACGTGAATCCCGATAAGTTCGGATGCGCTTTATTTGTTTGTTTATTTCTTTATTTTTGCCAGCTTTAACTATCACGGCGAGTATATTCTTAATTATCTTATCTCCAAGCGTGTCGTCCGCTCCCCGAGAGCAGTAAAATCGCATCAAATCCGCTGAAAAGAAAAATTCTCATAAGCTGGAGACAAGCTGTCACAGATTCATTAATAGATTTTACTGATTTAGTTATACAGTGTTTGAGTACTTGAAAAAAGATATTTGGATTTGCGATGACGCTGCATGCTTTCACTGGTAAACAAAATCTATCGTTAGCAAGATCAGAGACGAGAGTCTCATTTTAGATTTATGGATTTCTAATCAGATCAGAGACGAGAGAGTCTCATTTTAGATTTATGGATTTCTAATCATGAGGATTTGAATCTAGAGGCAATCAAATGCCTCGTCAATTACTCAAAGCATCAATTCATCCATTATCTAATTCACTTACATTTGCATTGCTATGAAATTCATTGTCAAACAGTACATTCCAGTGTAGTGGATTTTAAATCCATGTTTGAAAGCAAAAAATTGTAAATTTTAAATCAAGGAAATCGCTTAACAAGAACTTCCTCATTTTGACTCCTTTTTCTCATGTTTTTTTTTTTCAAAAACCAATACGTTCAGTGAATCAGTACTTACCGAAGCCCAATTTATTTTCAAATTAAAAAACTGGAATGATAATATATTTAATGCAAATAAAACTGTTGCGTATTGTACATAAACGTGCCAATAATATTTTTACTTCATAAGTAAAGCTCTATAGCATTTTATAAAAATGGCACCGTACGCGGTTTCGGTACGCGCTAGAAGCGTACCAAAGCACCAAAAATCGGTACCGTGCTTACCTCTTGTGTGCAGGGCATAAGAGGGCTGAGGATTCACGAATCTTTTCCTTGCCGGTGGTGACCGCAACCGAGCGCGTCGAGCGGCCGGTATCCAGCTAACGTCAGGCACGGATAACCAGGCGACCTTACACCATACAACAACAGGCAGTGAGAAGTTGGCAGCCAAGTACATCCGCTAACTAATAAATAACTGAGCAGCTCCGTGGTTCCGCTCCCGAGGTGCTCCCTCTCTCGTCAACACCTTTCGTTGGCATTGGCTGTAACGACGCGTCTGACCAGCTTCCTTCTTAGTTCTTCCATTCGTTTGCTCACTATCTTAAACAGTTTAACCCTAATCTTGAGTTCCTTGGGTTTCAAGGGGAGTAGCTGTACATGGATCGATGGAGGAGTTCAGGATTTCGGTTTGATGGATCTCAAGATCCCAGCCAATCTTTGTTAGGCTCGGGGTCTTGATTTGATGAATCATAATCTATCATCCAATAGCTTCAGTGTTAATTAGAAAAATTTTAAAAACTATAACAATCAATTACTTAATAACTATCTTTATAAGCTCTTAAAAATCTACCATAATCATCAATGCATAACTCAACTATTTAAAGACGGACATTACAATCCATCATCCTTAAGACACATGTGTTTGTTTGTTTGAGACCCCCAGTCAGAGTGTTGAACCGTTGACTTAACTCCTACCAGCTTTAGCCCCTTTTTAGCGGTTTCCGTTTTAATTTAGAAAAAAGTTAGAAACTAAGAAGACTAACTGCTTAACAACTTCTTTTATAAATTTTTGAAGATCTTTCACAATATTTAATATGAGACTAAAAGTTTTAAAATGAAAACATTATAGTAGCATAGCTTGTCAAGGAGGCCAATCAGTGAAAGTTCCGTTTAATTCCCACATATACTATTTATTTGAACTACAAATACAAATAATATGGTGCACAATACTTCAATTGTGATAAAACGGGTTATACCATCCGTGTAAAAATTGTAAAGTAGTATAGAGCCTGAGTCAAGGGAAAGCTGAGATTATAGTAATATATATTTTTATTTGATTTTGTCAAAATAAGTAAGATAGGAAAATCCCTACTAGATTCGAAGCCATTTGAAAACTATATATAATACATAAGTGCTTAGCTTTCCGTAAACGACGCCTTTAAAGAATCAAAGGCCCCATTATTAACAAATCATAAGACTGCATACGGAAAATAAGGAATACAGGTGCTTGCGTGGAATTTTTGGTGAAATGAGAGGGTTACGTTAGAAAAAAAAATATTTCTTTGCCAATAAGGTTAAAAAAAGCTCAGCCAACTATACGTGGTTGGTGGAACATGACGGCTTGATCTTTGGGTGGTAACTAAGCAGGTTGCTCCTAATAAACGAAAGGCGATGTACGGTTTGACCTGACGGGCATTTGGTGGGGTGACGTAATGTGGGGTCGTCAAGCTCTTTTATATATATATATATATATATATATATATATATGTGTGAGCTTGTAGGCTTTTTCAGATAGACGCATCCACAAATCCTTAGTGATTCAACACGTCTCTCTCAAGTTGTTGGATATCCAATAAACAGTCATTATATTAGTATTAGCAATAAGTTATGATGCGATGTTGGGTTAGCGTCAATGATGGATTTTTTAGTTTTAGTAAGGAATTTTTAAATTTTAATACTTCAATAATTATCCAGCATTTAACAATATTGAATATATATGTGTGTTCGTGTCCATGTGCGCATATCCAAGTTAAATTAAGTAAAAGACTCTAGTTTCATCTACGTAAGAAAATTCCTGTTGGTACTTTAAGGGTTATTTTCTTAACAGAAATTTTCTTCAGCCAAACCTTTTTTTAGCCTTTGACAACATGAAAAAGTTGAACGATTTCACTTACTTGATTCTAACACTTGTTTAAATGTGAAATTTCGACCACCAAGCCGTCCAGGCCTTATGAGTACAAGGTCATAAAACTAGGAGTTAAGGGAGGATTCTTTTTAGGGGCGAGCCAAATAGTTCAATGAACTTATCTGGGTAAGGTCAAACTAAACATAAATTAAAAATACAAAATTTTAATTTTCTTAATAGTTTAATGAACTTATCTGGGTAAGGTCAAACTAAACATAAATCAAAAATACAAAATTTTAATTTTCTTAATGTATTTTTTTTCCGCGAGACCCCCTCATAAAACAACCTTAAGTTATAAAACAACAGTTTGAGAACTGAACTCTAATCTATGACGGCGAGAAAGTCCACCAATTACTTGCAGTCTTCATATATATTAATAGTCTGTTGGTCACCAACATGATGCTGAATTAATTATGCCTATCTGATTAGGACGAAGTATATAGTTTACAAATAGCAATTTTTTCCATGCATAGGATGAATTATCAGTCATGAGAAATTCCTTCTTATATATATTAGAACATATTATGCTAAAAAGTAATTCTTTAAAAAATTGAAATAATAAGATATATATTTATGCACACCGACAACATACACACGTGCATGTCTTCTGTTGCATCAAATTGTTTTTTTAATAATTCAACTAATATTGCATTTTTCTTTTACTTATTCACAGCTGGCCTTAGATGGATCAGCAACATAGTGGGGAGAAAGAAAATGGATGGCTCCATGCAGTGGGGACCGGCGAAGGCACGCATTAAGTGAGAGTGTCTAAATGGCATAAATTAATAGTGAAAGTAGGCACTCATATGTAAATCTGTGTACACATATGTAGTTGTACGTAAAATTTTGGAAAGTTTACGTGGCTTCCTCACTTCCTCTCTTTCCCCTCCAACTGAAGGTCATGATCAACCCTTCAGTTAGGTGCACCAAATTTTTGTATATTAAAATACTTTATTATACCATAAAATTGTCTTACTTGCAAGTTTAAGCATATTTATATGAAAATTTGTAACTGAAAAGCTCTAATATGTGAATATATGAAGGTATATAAAAATTTATGAAAAGCTTGGGGAGCATGTGCGGGGCCATGGTTCATACGCGGCCATCCTCATTATAATAATAGCTTTTATACATTAGACGAAAGATGCAATCACGAGCGTGGGGCTCCTTTGACCAAAGGCGGATCTGCATATGCGGAATATTCTACAAGAAAGAAAACATTTATGGACAAAATAACTCGTAGCACTTGCTATAAAATTTTCAATGCATATTCACTCGCCCTTTGACTCATCAATTATTTAGTCGTAAAGCTTGCGCAAGTGGACACAGAGGCGAGCACAAACTTTTTGATCCGCTTGGTTTCTTCTGCGCATGGAGATCATGGCTACAGCCTGTGCGATGCAAGCGTGATCAGACAATTTTTTTTTGTTCCTTTTTTTTTTTCCTAGCGATAACTTTGGTTGTGTTTGATGGAGAAAATTATTTCTCTTCCCAGGCAATTCCTCTTGGGTGTAAGCGTTCAGATTATATTTACGGCCGGTTTGATGGGCAGATATGCTCGATAATCTCATATTTTATTTTGTTATATATATATATATATATATATATATATATATATATATATATATATATATTCATTATAATTATTATGTTTATATATTATATTTATATATATAATCGGGTCAGGCTCGGGCCTGGGCCCAATTTTTTGTTCGGGTGATGCCCAGCCCTAAATTCAAAGTCTACTTAACTAAGTAGTTGATGCACCAAAACTTTATAAAGCAAAGGAGGTCTAACTTTTATTTTGTTTTACGTTTGCAATATAATTTGATTCTGAACCAAGTAAAACATATGTTGCCAGCGTTCTAAATGATTCGGATTCGGATAATTCGAATGCATATTAATAAATGAAAACATGGTTGTTACGTTTTCTACATTCCTAGAGGTTATGGATCAGAGCACGCAAGGGAGAAGAAGATACTTTTCTCAGTCTTCTCATGTAAGCTAACGAAGAAAAGCCGTCCAAGTTTTGCTCTTCTACTGTATGACGGACCACTCGATGAGACAGCAAAGATAAGAAAAATAATGTCTTCAATTAGTTGAATGAACTTTTTTTTTTGAATCCAACCAAGTGAAGTCATATTCACATGACAAAATATCATTGACATCGAAATTTAAAAAATAGAAGAATAACTGTATAGAGGATGAAAGATTAAAAGGTTGAAGGCAAGAAGTTGGCTCTTGGAACTATTTTGCCCAAGTCATGGGTTGCTTGATTCCCTCACCAACCTTCCCTTTGGGTGTAGTGCCCACTATACCCATTTCTATCATCTTTCATAGTGTATTTTTGGATCAACTTCAATTTGTTAGGTGGTCACATCTATAACCACTGGGTCCATCATAATCGCACTGATGGTAACAACTTGTTAGATTACTATTTCACCAAATTAGACTTGTCGAGTCTCTAGCATAGCTGGTGGAACTGGTGGGTCATTGAAAGTCCAGTCGTTAGTTCAATTTCCATCGATGTTCATCCTTTAAACTCCAAACGATAGATACACACCATTCTTGTTGATGGGTGTCCCGTTTCCCACTCTAGTCCTGAAGTAGATTTGAACCTCCAGAATTGGAGAACGGAAGAAAGAAAAAAAGTCACCAATGGTTAAACCGGCTGATTCACAAATTGCATGAATTGGTAGGAAATCAATAATAATAATAATAATAAAGGATTTCCTTAAAAAAATAAAAGTACAAAAAGATTTTTTTAAAATAATAAGAAAACTAACTAAAAATAGATGCATGCCGCTACCAAATTGGCCATAGCCATCAATTCCAAAGTTGAAATTAACAAAAGTGAACTTCTTACACTCATTTTTTGGGGTGACTACACCTGAGGCAACAAATAAACACCACTATGAGGGCGTCCTTAGGGTTTATTTGGCAACAGAGACATGCATTGTGAGTTTCTTATAAATCTGCTCAAAAAATTGAAGCATGGCATAGGTGATGGGTTTGATATATGTGAAATTCCATGTTGTCAATTCAATTCCCTTGACTCTTTACCAGATGCAATCTTAACTCTGCTCTCGACAGCTGGGCAGTGGAATAAAATATTTTTCCCACTCACTAACTAAAAAAGTAATGTACCACCAACCAAACTTACTCATAAAGTTAAAAAATGATCCAAAGTTCAAATAAGTCCGCGTACATTAAAGGACATATTAAAACAGCAGCCTGCCTAACTTGAGCTCCTCTATAAAAAAACAAACAAACAAATAAGTTAGTGTCAGCTGCTGTTGTCTCTTATACTCTTTTTTCAACAGCTAGCTAAACTTACCTAGGGAGTGTGACTGGATCTCGCTCCATGGATCTAAGACGATATCCAGATTTGGATAAGAACCATGACTGTAAAACAAGACACCTGCTTACATCTGTAAACAATTACAAACTCATATTATAGGCAACTCATATTTATAGGCAAGATCATGAGAAAGGAACTGATAGAAAAAATTTAATTTATATATAATAAGTAGGGATGGTGTAAAAAAAAGGGGGCAAAAACCCTAATGGGTTGCATACATTTAAAGGAAGGAATGGTGGAGAAGACTCCAGATAGCAGCGTCAGGGTATGCCATGTTTGCCCATGACTTACACGTGTCCCTGCGACCGCATCTCGTGATCTCGGCTGACTTGAGCCCCCCACTTTGCGTACTTTCGGCGACAGGCCTCTTACCGTCTTTTTTGTTAAATTTAAGGGCCTTTCCTAAAATAATCCTCTCATGTGGACTGTCTTGGAAATTATATGTATATTTACAAAAATCAATAGTCGATAATTTGCGTTGTGAAGAAACTGTTATAATAATAACTTATTTTAAATTGGATGTAATCACGCCTTGAGAAAGGACAGTGGCTATATAATTTCTATAACAAAAAGTTGATACTCGCTAGCTACTTGAACTAGTATCTCAAAATCAATTAATTTATAAAAGTTGTACTGGGTAAGCACCAATCGGTAATATTGTCATCTATGCTGGGCTATTACGATAATCCTCAAACAAGACCCGGACCTTTTCTAAAAGACAGTAGAAAAAGGCAAAGTGGAGGGGAATGGGGGAGGCTCGTTCATCCCGTCGCCGTGTTCACCAGCTTTTCACATATTTTTAGAAGCCAAATTTTGTTAAGGACACCCCTTTTTAGTCATAATTCTGATATAGGGTCTCGATGGTTCTGATATAATCCGGTATTTAACTATTTGATTATATCTGATATGAATCCCATAATCCGACCAGATAAATTTTTAATCCAATTATTAACAAATTAGACAAAGCATCTATTATGACTTCGGTTTCATGTTTTATATATCCAAGTCCACATCCAAATCTAAGTTTAATTAAACAACAATCACATTTTAGTAGTTAAAGGATCCAAGTCTGATTCACTCGGGTCTCCACTTGTTTTTGGTCAGCTAGAGATACAAGTGAAGTTTACTGAAAACTTGTATTAGAAGAAATGAAAAAGTATCGGCCTAGATCTAAGATTATGACGGAAATGTGGCCACTTAAATGGAAATCTCGTATGTATAAATATAACTTGAAAACGGCGACGGTCTAAGTCGGGCAAGGATGCCTCCAGGCAGCTTCCTTTGTAAAGCATTAAATAAATCGGACGGCCATTAAAAGCTCCGTCTCCTACCGCTGATCAATCAACGGCCATAAAAACAAATCTCTCTCTCTCAGAGACACCAACACTTTGTAGTCCCAGTGCGCTTCATCTCCCCCATTCCTTCATTCGCCATACTGAAAAGCAGAGAGAGAGAGAGAGTCTCTATCTGTCACTGTCGATTTGGCTCCCTCCCGGAACCAACCGAGAGGAGGGGTAAGGAGAGGAGGATTGGAAAGGGATAATCCCTTTCTTGCTTCTTCGGATTCGTTTTCTGATCGATCGACGGAAGTTTTGCCTGTGTTCAGAAATTGCCGGGAATTGGTTAGGGTTTGAAGGTTTGGTTGTGGGTGCGGTGAGTGATGGGGAAAGGCGGGCAGGATGAGGGGATGCCGAGCCCGCCACGGCCGGCGAGCGGCGCTTCCCCGGTGGATTGCTTTCCCGCGTGGGCGAGGGACGAGGCGGAGTGCGAAGCGCACTATAAGGTGAGCATGGAGCAGGGGCTGTCATGGGAGGAGGCGGAGCGGCGCCGGGAGATCTACGGACTCAACGAGCTCGAGCGCCACGAGGGGCCCTCCGTCTGGCGACTGATTCTCGATCAGTTTGAGGACACGCTGGTGCGGATCTTGCTTGTCGCGGCCGTGGTTTCGTTCGTGCTCGCATGGTACGATGGGGACGAGGGGGGAGAGATGGGAATCACGGCCTTCGTGGAGCCGCTTGTCATCTTTCTCATCCTGATAGCGAACGCGGTCGTGGGCGTGTGGCAGGAGAGCAACGCCGAGAAGGCGCTCGAGGCCCTCAAGCGGATCCAGTCGGAGACGGCCATGGTGATGCGCGAGGGCGCCTTCGTTCCGAGCCTTCCGGCGGCGGAGCTTGTCCCAGGCGACATAGTCGAGCTTCGCGTCGGTGATAAGGTGCCGGCGGATATGAGGATTCTGAAGCTGATCAGCTCGACTGTGAGGGTGGAGCAGGGATCCCTGACCGGCGAGAGCGTCACCGTCAACAAGACGCACCATCGAGTTGAGGAGGACGCAGATATCCAGGGCAAGGAGTGCATGGTCTTCGCCGGCACCACCGTCGTGAATGGGTGTTGCATCTGTGTCGTGACGCAGACGGGGATGAACACGGAGATCGGGAAGGTGCATTCACAGATCCACGAGGCATCGCAGACTGACGAGGACACTCCGCTCAAAAAGAAGCTCAATGAGTTCGGTGAGGCGCTCACGGCGATCATTGGTGTCATCTGCGCCCTCGTCTGGCTCATCAACGTGAAGTATTTCTTCACCTGGGAGTATGTCAATGGCTGGCCCGCGAACTTCAAGTTTTCGTTCGAGAAGTGCACGTATTACTTCGAAATCGCTGTGGCTCTTGCGGTGGCGGCGATTCCGGAGGGGCTGCCGGCCGTGATCACTACGTGCCTCGCGTTGGGGACGAGGAAGATGGCGCAGAAGAACGCCCTGGTGCGAAAGCTGCCCAGCGTCGAGACTTTGGGGTGCACCACCGTGATTTGCTCAGACAAAACGGGGACTTTGACGACGAACCAGAACTCAGTCGCGAAATTGGTGGCGATGGGCCGAACTCCGGAATCTACCAGAACGTTTAGGGTGGAAGGAACCACATATGACCCTTCGGATGGCAAAATACTAGACTGGCCTGTTGGTGAGTTGGACCCGAACCTTCAGATGGTCGCAAAGATCGCGGCCTTGTGTAATGATGCAGGAATTGCTAAGACAGGCAATCAGTTCTCTGCAAATGGCATGCCCACCGAGGCAGCTCTTAAGGTGAGACCATATTTATAGGGTGTGGAATTGTACTGTGCTTTCTGGCCTAAAAGCGTGCAAGCTTCGTAATGATTGCTCTACAAAAAAATTGGTTTCAGGTTCTTGTAGAGAAGATGGGCCTCCCTCCAGGGAGCAGCAAAATTACTTCAATGAGAACTAGTTCTCGTTTAGATGCAACTGAAGTTTATCTTGGTATGTATTTTGGCCAGACGAAGTAGGTGCTTACTTGGACAATTCTGTTGGTCTTCATTTAGATGATTCTGTTATCTATTTAACCATAATCCTCGTTGCTAATGTTTTTCTCATTTTCTTTTGCATGTGTTGTTAGGCTGCTGCAAGTGGTGGAGCCATCAGGAACATCGGATTGCAACCCTTGAATTTGATCGAATGCGCAAATCTATGGGAGTTATTGTGAAATCAAAATCAGGAAAAAATACTTTGTTGGTGAAGGTAGCTAAAATGTGTCTTGACTTGGCATTTCCGCTCAAATGTTGTTTCTCAGTGTCTGAATGACCTTGGAATTCTTACGCATTCTGTAATTTGATCGAACTATTCTCTTATAGTTTGAAGCAGCACATTTGCCAGTTGTTATAGGGCGGTTTAATTTCTAGCACGTGTTTCCAGTTAATGAGAAAAATGTGCCAGCAAAAAGGAAAGGTGGGGTTGGTATTCTTAGTGAAGAACAAAGAAAAAGCCTGTATTACAATTTGTTACTGAACACATAGAGTCATAGACATACTTTTTTTCCCAGCAGGAAGATGTATGGTTTGGACACTTTTGGATAAAGGATTTCCATGTTCAGCACTTGCTCTTTTAGGTTTCGTTCTGAATGTCAATAGTTTATCTAATTTGGTCTGACATGATGGCTATACTGTGTCATTTATGAGAATTCTTATATCTTCAGTTATATTAATTGGCCGTGCTTGTCATGCTTCATTGGATCATCAAGTTCACACAGTGCAAGGCTTTTATATTTCTGTATTCATTGTGTTGAGTTTCTTATAAGTTTTAAGCCCCTATTCTTTATTTAATTGTTGTTTTTGTAGTTTTTCTTCCAGAATTTTACTTGTGTTGCAATGTTGTTGCTATTAGAGTTTTGCTGTCTCCTACATGAGGCAAGATTGAACAGCTTTGCTGTTGGATGACGTTCTCCTAGTCCAACATTTGCTGTCTGGCATTAAAGGAGTAGAACCTCTAGAGTTGAACGTGAGTCCTTGTACGTGCAATCCTTGCTCAGTTATATGTTGCAATATTGGACGAGGTTATAAGAAATGCAGTGCAAAAATTAGAAGCTGGGTTGGTAGTCATGGCACCTGAGATAACAAGTATTGGGAAGTTTCCGTGTACTAAAGCACCAATTTCCTCTATGAATGACATTGATGCTTAGACAAACTTCACCCACACACCCACACACACACACACACACACACACACACACACACACACACACACACACACACATATATATATATATATATATATATATATATATATATATATATATATATATATATTATGATTCCAAAAGTTTAAGCAAGTAAAATAGTAAACAATACATTTGTGAAACATAAATTATTAATCATAATTGTCACTGGCGAGTTAGGTGATGTGTATGTGTGTGTGTGCGTGAGAGAGAGAGCACCGGCTGCTTGTTGCCTCTCTTTGATCACTTGGGACTCAATCACTTGAGAACAGATGGATTCTTGAAGCATCTCCTGACCTGAGAGCACGGTTTTTCGGTGCATTTGTCCTGTATTTGGTTTGAAAGTGCGGGGTCTTAGTGGTTTCATATAGGAGTCTGATTTATTTACTTAAATTTTTGGTTAGATTGTATTCATCTTTAATGTGCATGCCCTGGAAGGATGGACCTCAAATAATGTGTTTAGGTTGAGAGTGCTTTTTTCTGTCCATCTTTCCTTCATGTAATTTATTTGTATTTTGGAACTCAATAAGAATACTATGTTCCTTCACGGGTTGGCAGGATCATGTGGGCCACTTTCATTTCCTTGTGCACCATTTTGGTAGTTCTGTATTCCATGGCGTAAAATGCATTTCTTTTTTAGTACCTTGTCTGGTAGATATTTATACTGGCTGTCATGCAGGGAGCTGTAGAGAATTTGCTGGAGAGAAGTTCATATATTCAGTTGCTCGATGGTTCAGTCACAGTGCTGGACGATGGCACTAGGAAACACATTTTGTCAACCCTTCATGACATGTCTTCAAGTGCACTCCGCTGTTTGGGCTTTGCATACAAGGAAGAATTGTCTGAATTTGCAACCTATGATGGCGAGAATCATCCAGCTCACAAGATTTTGCTTGACCCTTCTAACTATCCAGCCATTGAAACTGATCTAATTTTTGTTGGGTTGGCTGGGCTAAGGGTGAGAAAATGGAGTTAGTTATTCATCCTTGCATTTCTTTCAATTGGCTGTACTGCAGAGAACTAATTTTAGATTTTTTGGTGTATTATTTATTTCAAAATCTCTACAGGATCCTCCACGTCAAGAGGTGCATAATGCAATTGAGGACTGCAGAGCTGCTGGTATCAAGGTTATGGTGATCACAGGAGACAACAAGCATACAGCTGAAGCCATATGCCGTGAAATTGGAATTTTCAGCCCAAATGAAGACATCTTGAGAAAGAGCATAACAGGAAGAGAGTTCATGACTTATTCCAATGAAGAACGCTTGAAAATATTAAGGCAGCCGGGTGGATTGCTTTTCTCTAGAGCTGAACCCAGGCACAAGCAAGAGATAGTGAAATTACTGAAGGCTGATGGGGAAGTGGTTGCAATGACTGGTGATGGTGTCAATGATGCTCCTGCTTTGAAATTGGCTGATATAGGTATTGCAATGGGAATAGCTGGCACCGAGGTATACTGTTTTCATGTATTTCATGTAACATTAGTGACTTAGTCTCATTTGCACGGTTCTCATGGTTGGTATTTACTGCATAGTCACCAAAGACGTGTATAAAACATGAGAAATATATCAGCCGTTTGAAATTAAAAAAAAATGCCAAAATGAAAAAAAAGTGATTTTTTCTCTTTTTCATTTTTAGGTTTTTTTTTAACTTTTGTCAAATACTAAACTACTTGTGTTTATTTTCTATTTTTTTATTTGAAGCTTATTTACTTAATTTTTGATGTCTGTGTTATTAGTTTTCACTTATTTTATTTTTCCTTAATTTTAGGACTTTTTAAAATCTTTAAAAATTTATCATATTTTTTTTTTTATTTTTCAAGTTCTATCTGAGAAAAACTTTGCTGCTTAAAAAGTGAGAATGTTTTTTTGACTGGTATTTAGACTGGTATTTAATGCCTGTCCAATAATGCCTATGTCCAATAACCAAGTCCTTTTTACATGCGTTTCTTATGGTTGTTCTATTCCTCTGAATACTGTGGACTCTTGCGTCATATGTCATTGTATTATACGTATAACATGAATATAGAATTTCATTTCTTGCTCCTTGGAATGATAATTGTACACTTTACATGGAATTATCACTTATATAGGTCGCAAAAGAGGCTTCTGACATGGTGTTAGCTGATGATAACTTCAGCACTATAGTTGCTGCAGTTGGTGAAGGCCGATCGATCTACAATAATATGAAAGCATTTATCAGGTTTCCTTCTTATATTCTCTTTTAACTTGCATTCCTCACCTCTTTATATACTTGAGTAACATGCTCAGTCTGAGCAGTTCGAAATACCGAGTAGTGGTATAGTGAGTGTGCAAGAAGTTATGTTCTGTGAGCTTTTCTTTTTCATATTTTCTCTAGTTTCTAGTCATAGAAGCTGAATAACATGGCATCCAGGTGTCTTGTTTTGGAAAAAATGCAGCACCCATGCTCGAATCCGCACCATGTGCCAGTGCAGATTCATGGATAAAATTCTTTAAATGCTAGTCTCACTTTGCATCTTGTTGCCTTTTCCTGATGTGGCCTGACTGGCTTTAGTTGGCTTTTTCCAATTATGTTGGAAAGTCTTTTGTTCACAACTTTGTGATCTTGTCGTACTTCTTGTTCTTTATTTTATTCTAGCAAAACCCAAGAACTCCTGACATCTTGCTTCTGTTTGGATTTGTTATTTCAAGAAACTTCACCTGAGACCGTACACTTTATCATGCCTTACCTGATTATACCTACCAACATCACCCTGTGGCATAAAAATTCATTCCATGGATGATTCTTCCTACCTAGGAACTTCCTGCTTTCCTTTTGGATAACAAATGATCGCATGGGAACTCGACCTTGGAAAAGGGAGAAGCCCCTTTGTAAGGTCAAATTGTCTGAAAAATTGGAGGCAGTTCAAAATGTTGAACACCTTAGCCCCTGTTGAATGCATCTACGAAAAGTATCCAATGTTGGGTGCAGAATTTGACAGAATTTTCTAGCTGTTTTATTAGTATATCTCTCTTTGTTACTATAGGTTTACTTGTAATTCAAGGTTTTCATTTTTTTATTTGCATACGATTCCCAATTTCTCTGTCATGTGGTTATGTTCCAGGTATGAGATAGATAAAATGGCTATGATGCACAAATACTTCACGGATGAGTCTGCTTAGAGACAGAAAAAGTCATTGGTGCACTTACCTTGAACATGTTCTGGTTGTCAAATGCTATCTAGAGCACTAAATGGATCAACACTATTTATAAATTGCTTAACTAATAGTGATGAATAACATACAGTTAGCAACTGGCATATATCATGTCAATCAAAGAGTACAGAATATGATATGAGGAGAATGGCTTTAGTAAGCCTTTTCATGTATCATATAACAGGTATGAGAAAGACAAGGCATGATAGTCATAGCATTTGATTTGGCCATACAATACAGAGCATGTAAATGAAATGTAGAAGAAATCCTTGCATAATTGGAAGCTTGAAAACCGTTTGCACACACAAATGAAAAGATTTCGGCTTTCATAACAATGTTTATATAGAGAAAATAGTGGCGACTGTGCAGGTATTAAATTTAGTTCTTTAAATTCAATTTTTGCTATATCAAACTCTTGAATTTTTTTAAGTTTTGGGGTTTGTGGGTTTTAAAGTTGATGATGTTACTTTTAACAACTTTTTTAATGTTATTCACTGCTTTAACTGAAAGATCATTTAGGATCCTATGATAGATTATCAAACTTGTGGCTGATTTCACATTATTTCAGGTACATGATATCATCCAACATAGGCGAAGTTGCTTCCATATTTCTGACAGCAGCTTTGGGTATTCCTGAAGGATTGATACCTGTCCAACTTCTATGGGTCAACTTGGTTACAGATGGCCCGCCTGCAACCGCTTTGGGATTCAATCCACCTGATAAGGATATAATGAAGAAGCCTCCTCGGAGAAGTGATGATTCTCTGATCAATGCATGGATTTTATTCCGTTATCTGGTACTTTGGCTTTTCCCTGACTTTCAGTCCATTTCTTGCATGCTACAATTAGAACTTTGGAACATCAAATGGGAAGAGTACTTATCCATATCACATTGTTCTACTTTCTTGGTTTTTTATAGTTCTGTCTTCCAAGTTCCAAATATGAATGCCAACCTGTGAAAGAGGCCTAAATGGTTGGGATATGATTTCAAAATTTGTGTGTTTGTGTGTATTTTTTTTTTTATGAACCAAAGTTTCACAGAATGTATTTAGGTTATCCAAATTCCAGGTGCTGACATCCCTACCGCTGGATTACTATTCCAATGCCATGTGCTGTACTTTAGGTGCAGATGCTGGTGCCCTACCTTGAGGGTGTAATAGATCATTATCACAAATATTGCTTTTTTTTCCCGAAAGAAGGCAAATAAGACTGCAAAATAAAGAGAAGGAAGGAAACAAATCACAAGATTATGAAGAAAGCCCCAAAATAAAAATGTTATGTTTTTGTTGCCTTTTTGTTGTGTTTGTCCTATTTTTTTCAGAAAAAAGATGATTTTGAATATGTTTTGACTTTTTCATGATTCTTTTAATATTTTAACAATTATTATAGATTTAATCAATGTTTTTGTAAGGAAATTAGTAGAAAACCCAATTTTTCATAATTTTCTGTTCTTTCGCCTTGCGATGTGTTTGCTTCCTTATGATATTTTTACTTTTTATAAAAGTACTTCGATAGGTGATTTTCTTTTGCCAATTGCCATGTGCTTCTTAGTCTCACACCTCCCCCATCTAATGGCAAAATTTGAGTCGTATAGAGTCTATAGACGCCCCAAATATGATAGAGAATGATCTGCTACGGTTGACCAGACTGATAATGTCTCCAATTTTTTGTGTTCGAACCCCCCATCTCCACTGGAGTTTCATTGGCTTGAGTATGATCATCCTTTCGCTCCATGTACAGTGACACAGAACATTGTCTATATACTATTTTCACATGCTAAGGTTATGCTTTCATGTGATGGTTTTGTGCCCTATGACATATGCTGCTCATGAAACTTCATTTTTTGCCTTATTATGTTGTTAGGATGGTATCCACTAAATTCTACACTAAACGTTTTTCAAAAACACAAATTTAGTGTAATAGTATATGCTAGTCTTGTTAGCTTTAGCATTCTTGGCTGTGTCCAGCCAAATACTTGCACATGCTATTTGTAGTTGTAGTTTTAACACCATAGTTGTTTTCCTTTCCGTTGCAGGTAATCGGTCTTTATGTGGGTATTGCAACTGTTGGTGTTTTCATCATTTGGTATACTTGCGGCTCATTCATGGGCATCAACCTCACCCTTGACGGCCACACTCTTGTCACATATTCCCAACTTAAAGATTGGGGGCAGTGTCCAAGTTGGGAAGGATTCAATGTAACATCCTTCACTGCAGGATCTCGCGTTTTTTCATTTGATGCCAACCCATGTGACTACTTCCAAGCAGGAAAAGTGAAGGCAACAACACTTTCTCTATCTGTTTTGGTTGCAATTGAGATGTTCAACTCTCTGAATGCACTTTCGGAAGATGGGAGCCTTGTTACCATGCCACCATGGGTCAATCCCTGGCTCATGTTGGCCATGTCTGTTTCATTTGGTCTCCATTTCTTGATCCTCTATGTGCCATTCCTCGCTGAGGTGTTTGGGATTGTACCCCTGAGCCTGAACGAGTGGTTGCTAGTCATAGCAGTTGCATTCCCTGTGATTCTGATTGATGAAGTTCTCAAGTTCATTGGCCGATGCACGACCAGGACGCAAGCTGAGGGTGTAAAGAGGGAGAAGCAGAAGCATGCTTAGGGAAACAAAATCGGGGCTCGTTCCTTTGCTGCTATGAGAGAATTCTAACATCCACTGGGCCAAGCAACTAACTGTGATGACACTGGGCCTTATTAAAGAGCCAAGGCCGGAGAGCTCATGCATGCCACTGGATTCGATGGAAGATCTCTGGTGGAAGAATTTTTTTTGTCAGTTTATTTGAATTCCCTTTGTGATTCATTTTAAGGGAATCTGTTAAGAGGGACAGATATAATATTCTTGAATTGAACTGTTACTTTCTTCCTTTTTATCTGAAAATTGTAGTCCCATTGCGATTATGTTGATACTTGATACCTGCTGCTCTTCCAATCCTTTGTGCGAGAGTGAGCTTATTCTTTAGAGTAACTACTCGTCTGCAAGCCTTGTCTCCCTGATAATTTGTACGAGGCCAAGGTGCTTTAGACACTTGATACCGACATTGGCAGTCAGTGGACATTTGATGCTCGTCTGTCGGACATGTGTCAAGACACCTTTTGATCTTTTATGAATTTCTGTTTACACATTCAAATTTATCCCTCGGTGAATCTGTTTGGTTTTAAACTGTTGAGACGCATATGTACTGCGGAAATTTCAAAAAACCTTAAACTTTGATTTCTAAAGTGTACTTGTGTTGAATTTGTATTCCATATCTTGGATTCGTTTATGTGGACTAACGTTATAGGTAGTTGCTGCATTTCATCTTTGACACGCTTGAGGTATGTTACTAAGGCTTTTTATCTTGAAGATGATCTTGCATTGCAGTGTGTTCACTGAGCGACTGGAGATGTAAATGGTTCGACTTGGAAAATCTAAGTACAATTGACTAGAAATCAAACTTGGTGAGTTTTGTACTGCCAAAAGAACCAAATATTTCAAAAAGACATGACAAATGTTTATACAATAATGCACAATTGCGAGGGCATGCGCCTCTGTTCGTGCGCATGTTCCTGATGTTAAGAAGGTTGCAGCTGATTATGTTGCAGATTTCTGAATCTCTTATCGTTGGCAGATTAACACATTAAACTGAAACTCCTACAGGCCCAAATGCTTCCAAAGGAAGACCTTGTCAAGGAAACAGTTCGTAACTGTTTATTTTTTGTAACCGTCGACACGTACCTCGCATTTTGTGCAACTGATAGCGACTCCATCCTGCTTCTTAACAACTGCTTCATCCCCTCTTCCATATATTGCTGTAATGCTCTGCCTCTCTGAACTTGGGAACAACTACACAGGTTTTACCCTTATTGTCGTGGATGTGGGGCATCATACTTGCTAAACCGCGTAAAACATCTGTACCGTGTGAGTGTCGTCTCTCTGAACAAGTCTAAAGAACTGCAGTTCATTGCATCTATCAAGTAGACATTGTTCTACATCCTCCACCTCAACACACAGTACTGTAACATCCTCCATTATGGTAAGGCGGAAATCAAATCTGACTTCGAAAATCACGAGACCCTCAATGGCTCAAACCTCATATCGTGGGTAACTGGCAACACTTTGTGAGTGGAAAGGGGGAGTTAGAAATGTTAATTTCAAGATGTTACAGCTAAGAAAAACTAGTGCAGAATATTAGGAGTGGGAGTAAAAGTAAAATAATCACCTAGTGATGTCATGGTTGCTTAATTCGATGAAGTTAGAAAACTAGAGGGTTTCATGTTCTCGAAAACAGCAAAGATTTACAGAATGCTTTCCGAGAGCTGGATGGATAATAGTAATTCCGCTAGAGTATATCATTTGCAAGAAGAGACTGTTGCACTTCAAAAAGGTAACCATTCCATTCTTGTATAGATACTCTTAAAGGAGCGTGGATTGAACTCGGCAGGCTCATGATTAGTGATGCATGCAGCTGTGATTAGGCAACAGAGAAGATCAAATTTTTAAACTTTTACCGAACCTCAGCCAAGACTAGAAGGACTCTACCTACTTTTAATGCAATCTGCTCAGTCAGCTATTCAGCTTGAAGAAACACGTAGAAAGGCCATGAAATCAGAAATAAAAACTGAGAGGTAGGATTCAGACAGCATCTGTAATTTAACAAAGTAACACAGCTTGCAGTAAACAAGTTGGAAAAAACTTGCTGACGAATAAAGGTAGTGCAAGATTGAAGTGCAGTCATGGTTTAACAGGCTATACAAGAGAAGAATGTTGGGAACTAGTTCGTAAACCAGTTCGACAAGATCAAACATCAAGAGAGAAAACAAGTCATTAACCCAGATCTGGCTGAACTCCAAAGCATGTACAACAGAACCTTAGCTGTCTTACAACCAGAAGCACAAGCACCAAAGATGAAGCCTCAGGTGAGATTCTTGCCTTGACAATCACCACCTTGGACCGCAAATGACTTCTTGACTTCTTAACAAATGTCGAAGAAATGGGTTTAAGGTTGGATTTGAGTTTTTAACATGA
Organism: Nymphaea thermarum; assembly: GCA_011799765.1. Taxonomy (NCBI): domain Eukaryota; kingdom Viridiplantae; phylum Streptophyta; class Magnoliopsida; order Nymphaeales; family Nymphaeaceae; genus Nymphaea; species Nymphaea thermarum. Next base: position 19,984 of record JAANDH010000551.1, read on the forward strand.
TTTTCCCTTTTAGATCCGTATTGAATAAAAGGAGGGTTAGTTTTCTATTTTATTTTCTAAATGATGAGGAAACCTTCAAGGGCCACACCACTTGATGGGTCTATTCCTTAAGACAAACCTCCAGGTGATATCACACCTTTCTTTCTTAGATGGACAACACCAAAAATTCAGACTGCAGGAGAGCAGGACGGAGACTTGAACCATGTTCGTCATCCTACAAGACAAGCATAAAGTTAGGATTCTGACTTTAGGACTTCCTCTTACCACCTATTCTTGGTCAGGAAAAAAAAAAGGATTGGATTAACGTGATTTCAGCTTAATCCTGAATGTGTTGACGATTTAGCTTTAACCGAAATCTATATAAGCTTTCTTTCTCTACTTGAGTTTCATCTCATTCTATTTTATCTGAGTTCACCGAAACATTTGGGTTGATATAGATCTCATGGTTTTTTTTTTTTCGCTCTAGGACAATCAACCCACTGATCAATTCTTTAGTTGAAGAAATTTTCTTAGAACTCAGATGAGGTTATTTAGGACAAGGACTTGCATCAGGGACCAGATATGTATATGCCCCTGACGGCTGACAGGTAATCTGGTCGCCACCTACACATGCGCTGAACAAGCTAGACCATACCTCTGATCTCCATAAGAAGGCAATCTGCAAGTGAAGGAGTTGGGAGCGGAGCCGGAAAATTCTGGTTAAGAGACGCTAGTTATAAATTTTTTACAAAAATGGCATCAATATCTAAGCGAGAAAAATTACCTTGAACAATCAACATGAAAATGCATTTTTTGAGAATACATGCACAATTGCCCACATAGTGCCCACACCTGCCTCTGCCCCTCGTTAAAGTACGCGCTGCCAACCGTGAGGAAGGGCTTTTGTGATCGAAACTGCTGAGTGACAGAAGATATGATGAAATGGTTGGCAATCGCTAGTTTCCTGGCAGAATTGTTAGTGTTTTCAGCGAAATTAGCTCACGAGGTAACATGATCTGAACTCATTTGCTTGGCCACTCAACTGCACCATTTGCCAAGGATTGTGAAAGACAACTTACCTTTCAAATTTCCCATTCTGAAACATCTGCGTGGTAAATATCCTGAACAGTTTTATTTTCTTCGTGGGTTTTATCACAAAACATACACAAGATATGTTAGCATGGTGCTTATGGGGATAAACCAAGTTTCACAACAACAAAACATTGTCTTTATCTGCCATAATTAGTGCCAAGTTTAAACTTAATGCTTTATGATGGCAGTTAGCTCCGAGAATATAGAAACAGTAGCAGTAGGAGATCGGCGGGTCATGGGTCCGGTTGGAAGTTTGTTGCAGCCCTTTGGGATAAAAATTTGTTCCTGCTTGTTTAGGTGAAATATCTTGCATTCAAAAGGGACTTGCTTCAGAGTTTTAGTACATGACTAATTTATACAGACTAATCAGATTCACAAAGAGATTAAGATCAAATGTAAACAATAAAAGAAGCCATTTTGAATATTTTACATGTAAATAAATTCTGATGACTGCTGAATTTGGTAAAAGAACAAAATTTATTATCAAATTGATTACTTTCTTGGGTGTTATTAACTGGATTCAGCAGTTGCATTGATTGGATGATAATCAAATTATTGATGTCCTAATTATACTAAAGTCCCTAGGAGATATTTAGCTAGAGTTCCTTCCAAACAATAACCTCTCTCTCTCTCTCCCCTTCTCTCTAAAAAGTTAGTCATCTAACTAGGGCCGTCCATATGATGCAGATGAATGGTTGAGAGAAAAACATGGAGAAAAATGTAGAAACTAATATTAAATAACGAAAAT
>JAANDH010000551.1:21902-195003 GCA_011799765.1 Nymphaea thermarum
TATATATATATATATATATATATATATATATATATATATATATATATATATATATATATATATATATATATAGACGCACACACACTTCCATGCTTGTGACACACCAAACAGTGTGGAGTCAAATGGTCTTTGCCACGATTTATTGGCGAGGGAAGAGTGATGACAATGGCAAACAAATGAGCATCTGTGGCATTTCATTTTTCAGTAGAATCAAAGGTGACGTGATTTGTTCTTCATTAATATAGGGGACAGCTATACAACCCTTTATATCTTTCTCTTTATTGAATATTAATTGTTGAATCTTAATTAATTATATTAAACAATAAAAACTCACAATGCTTTCTCACTAGGTGCTCATAATTGAGTATTATAATATTAAGCTTGCTACTCAAACAATGACATTTAACAATAGTGAACATGAAGTAAATAGAGATATCAAAAAAATATTGCTTAATAGCTATGTTCTCTGTTGAAAATTTCAGGAGAACAAAGATCGACCGAAAGAGTTACTTGAAAGAAATTTAATTTTCGTAACAAGTATTCACTTCACGATAAGACGGACATATATACGTAAGGAAAAAAGACAAAAAAGCTGAAGAAAAGATCTATCCATCCCTTTTTCAGAGGGTTGTCTGATGTTGCCCAGAATAGTACTGCATTAACACTAGCTAGATGCAATGAATTGGTTGTAATATATATTTAATATAGCATGATAAAAATGATTTTTCTTTTTTACAATATCAGAAAATCGTAATGATTTTATTGCATTATACAGCTCCAATTTCGAGATACCAAAGAAAAGGGTGGCCTAATTCATAATAAAAAGTGTTGCTTAATTAACAAACGGTCCAAATAAAAAGACAATCCCGTCGGATTTATTTTAAATGCATAGACAGTTGTAAACAACTCCTGAACCGAAAGGAATTTTGTTCTTCAGTGTCAAACCGGACACCAATATAGGTGGGGATGTTGATGGATTCAAGCAAGTTGCACATATGCATTTAACTTGCCATATAACTGCTGCTAATTAAGTCGGTGATGTTTAGATTGAACTTCAAGCTTCACAACTGGGCATTTAGCCATTAATAATGTTAGACATAACCTGTCGGCAATAAAAATCAAGAGCATCATCTCTACTTCAGCCAAGAACACATTGCAGATGTCCTTTATTCACGCTGCATTGATGACGCAGGTGAATCACAAGTAGCGCATTACTCGAGGCAATGTTTCTTGACCGCCAGTGGAACAGGCTCTTCAGTGATGGTGCATAAATGATCAGGAGTTTAATTTCTTGCTCCAAGTTGATATGTTTTAAGGGAAGCACAGTCACTATTGAACGTCAGTTTTCTTCCAAAATTCAATGTGCTGCAGTCATCGGTATCATTTCTAGAAAAGGGCCGATTCATTATGGGGCACTAAATATATAACCAACATATTTTTAATTGACCATGAGACAGTGACCCGGGTCTCACGGGACTGTGCCACATACTGGACCTAGGTTCACGCAGGTCCAACTACTGAATTAAGGCTTAGAGTAAGCCCTATAGGACAAACACCCCATAGAAACCCAACGTTTCTCCACCCCTACTTCCAGACACAAGAGAATCGACCTACTGACTGCCAGAAAATGAAAACGATAGTTGATGTTGCTAAATATTGTTCAAGACTACTTGAAATTTGATTACGCTGTCCAGATACATGATATTCAGTGTTTTGTTTTTGACATTTTCTGGCAACTTGAAGATGCTTAGCTGAATGCAAGAGGGTACCAGTGAATCCGGTGTTTATGTATGTGTTGGAGAGAGGTTCTCATTTGTTAAGTTCCTTAGTAGACATTAAAAGGCCATTTGGTATTAAAAATAACATGTGGGCGTTCTATGAATCTATCTTTAAATTGGGATGAATTCATGAAACACTTGTTCAAATGTTTTATGAATCTATCTCAATTTTGAAAAACAATCACACATTGTTCCTAATGTCAAATGACCCCTTTTAAGAATGCATTTGATTCGCCTCAAACAAAGTCAGACGGTCCTGAATTTTGGGGGCATTTTTCAGGAGACAAATCTTAAGAGAAGGTAGCCAGGTATGCTTGTGGATGTTCTTTTTCGTTTGAAACGGACCATTGCATGTACATTTCGCTTATTTCCAATCAGCGAAGAATATTGGGCTATGTATTTTTAATGTGCCAAATTTCTAGGTAGATGAGCAACCAGTGGTTAACGATAGGGGTTAAATTCAAGTAACTTTAGTCAAGGTAAATGAACCAACGCATGTTTCACCCACGCGTCTGGTTTCCACCGCTAATCATGAGCTCCCAACTTGGTTAATTTCATAAAACAACGCCTCCAGCGTTCATAACACAATGGTGCTTATAGAAATGGTCTAAATTACGTGCAAGAATATAATAAACAAATTATATACATTAAGTGTTTACTTGTTGATTGGGTTTCAGACAATAAGCTGCCTTTCAGTTTAAGTTTTGTTCGATAAACTCTGATGGATTCAAGGCCTAATCCACCGGATCTTTTAGGCGGTGATATGGCACATGGCCTCTTCATGGTTGTACATTATTGACGGTTGACAACAATAAGAAACAAGGGTTGGTAGTAGAATATTAAAGTTTTCTGAATAGGTTGAGTGGGTTGTAGTATAACTGGTCGGGTAGGCATATCGTAGTTTGATTCGCGTAAGTGTTACTTTCTTATATTATAAATGGTAAAATCCCGACATGATATTAGTTGTATAGAAGCCATATCCTAGTTTGATTCGCGTAAGTGTTACTTCCCTATATTATATATGGTACAATCCCGTCATTTGAATTAATGGGTTTGTAGCCCACTCATGTCCTAATGTACACTATGACTGGACTTCTCTGGGCAATGAGTTATTAATCTCCTGCCCACAGAATGGTTGAGCTCCAATTTCAGAAATACAAATTGAGATTGAAATGCAGCTTGTTTCACATTGTTGAAGACTGAATAGACGGAAAGCTTGCTACGTTTCTTTTATGCCCTTCTGCAGAGAAACTTGCACTCTTCGGTTGTCTACTGCTGCATAGGCACCAGAAATTTGGTAAAGTTGGCACCCCAATTGTGGACTTGTTCGTTCAGAATCTTCGGATCAAGGAATATGTTAATGTGATGGTTTCCATGAAGAAGAATCCCATACGAAACTGCCATCACAGACACGCAAGCTTTAAGGCAGCAGCTATGACGGCCCATCTTCCCACAGAGATTCAGTAATTCGTAAACAAAACTAGAACAGAAAAAACTACTTGCAGGAGAAGAAGATCCCGTTTGTCTTGTCAAGAAGCTGAAGCACAGAACTATTGATTCTCCCACTTGCTAGTAGGAGAGAGAGATTCAAACTTGCTGAATAACTCCAGTGTCCTGGAATCTTCTTTTTCATGGTGTGATAATCAGAATATACCTTCTACTGATATCATTTCAAGGAAACACTTCGCCTACAAAAGGTGTGCTGCCCAAAATCTAAATTTGCAGTTTGCCTTCAGTAGCTTTGACAAAAACATGAACCCCCCTGTGACCAAAACTCTCGCAACTGAGGCGAATATTATGTTTGACATGAACTTTTTAGATGAGAGAAGCAATAACCATCCTGCGATTTTTGACCAAACAGTCGAGTTCAGATTCGAATGTTTTGGATATCTATATTTCGGATTCGAAGTTCAGATTTGGATTTGGACAAAAAAATATTTTATACCATATCTGAATCTAAAAGCCCAATTTGAAAACTATATCCGATCAGAATTCAAATTTGAATCCGAACAAATGTTTACATGAATGAATGCGAATCGAATTCTAAATCGGATGTCAATTTTTTTTTGTTAATGACCGAATTTTTTATGTAGTTTGGCTGGACGTCAGATCTAAATGCGATTTATTGACATCCCTAGATTAGACCAACTTAAAGTTAAGTCAAATTTGGCGACCAAACATAGGAAAGACATTTCTCCTGGTTGTCCTTAAAGGAGGAGGATGAGAAATTTGTCTAACATAGATCTTCCATTTTCAGGATGTGAATGAGGCAGAACAACCAGGAGGAATTATTGCCCCCAACTTCTTTGAGATACAGTAAAGTGCAACAGATTTATTAGCGATATTTCTTATGTTCACACCTAAGTGTTGTCCCTGCCACAACAAATGGAGACCAGATGATCAGGAAATAACATGTAAAACATGTTGAAGTGGAGAACGGCGAGAGCTGTGTAAAACATGTTGAGAAAACTTTTCCCTGGAAAAAACTCAGATCCCTGCAGAAAAGTCAGGTTCGATTTTTTTCCATGGAAGTTTTCCAATTTGGGAAAATTTTATTTGGGAAAACACATGGAAAAAGTCCAATTAAACCTTTCTTCCGTGTCCATCACATGCGCCCTTGGTCTACCACCTTGCATCATCACATCGAGTTGCATGTGTGCATGCAACAGGTATGCACCAAAGGGGATAGATGTATTTTAGATATTTTTATAAAGTAATGGACATTTCAAACATTTTAAAATTTTCATATTTTCTTTTATCATTTTAGAAAGTTTCTTTTTTCTTTTTAAATTTTAATGGTGGTATTTTGGTCATTGCACATTCATGTGCACACATTTTTTACTTCGCCGGATCATGGCCTTAAGGCACAGACAATTGGAACGTACAGGCCAGACAAAGAGGTTTTACTCTTTAGGGCTCAGCATTGGGCTTGGCCTGATTCAAAGTCTGGGTACAGATCGGCCTGAGGTCTGTGCCTTCAGCTTGCCCAAGCATCAAGACCCAGGCACGGCCCATTTACAATAAAATATTTAAATATTAATTTAATATATGAACATGTATTTATAATGAATGTTGTCAGGCTTGGATCATTTCATGTTGGTTTCATCATGATTATGAGCCCTTCTAATGATTCTTTCATGGGTTGATATGCGCAGTACCCTACATGACCAGCCCTCAGGATATATACTTATACTTAGGAATGTCAATGGATCAAATTTGAATCACACTCGTTCTTAAACATATCCATTTATTTTAGATTTTCACATGTTTGGGTTTGAATTGGTATATGTGAACCTGATTCTATATTCCAAATCTGATCTGTATCCGATTTTTGGATTCATATCTGAATATGTATTTTAAACTAAATCCAACCAACTGTTAAAATATAAGGGCATTGGATATAATATATTTAATTCAATGAAAATCTGATCGGATATTTGTGTATATCCGAATCCAAATCGAATCAGATGTCATTTCTTAAACCTAAATCTAATCCGGTTTCTTAATCGGATAGTAAATTTTTTTCATATTCGTTTATTTGGCATGGTTCGGTCAGATATGGATCCAAATCAGATCTATTGACTTTCCTAGTGGACACCATAGGACCTTCATGTGGATGAGGTACCATGGCTGAGTTCCTCAATGCTGCCTCTCAATGAATCTCGGGTTTAACTGTATGTTCATAATTTATATTGCCTCGGAACCCCACATGATAGAAGAAAAGATTCATGTTTTATTCAGAGTTCAACCAATAGTCCCTTTTGAAAAAATTATAACATGCCTAGGTCGTTAGTTGACCATTAAGTTTCATCAAATTTGTTTGATTACATATTAATTGAGCCCATTTATTCACTTAATTCTACCTCAAACAGTTATTAAAATGTCAAACCCAATTCGAATTTAAGAAACGACACCTAATCTAGTTAACATTTACGTTTAAATAGATAATAAGGATTTGGAATCACGTTTAGATTTAGTTTCAAATAAATATCTTATATCTAATACCTATTAATTTTGAAAGTCAGTTCTAAGCATAACTTAATGCAGTTGGGATTCTTTCAGAAGTCAGATATAAATTTAGTTGCGAATTTAAATATTGGATTCGGATGAGGTGAATTCAATTTCAGATTCGTCCGAATGATGTTTTTATTCAATTTCAGACCGAATTCTAATGAAGAGTAATCTTTGGTATGCAATAAAATTTCCTTTAACCAAAAAAATTAATATTGCATACAAATTTAGTGCACCAGTATGACATATATAACCAAAAAAGAAAAATTGCAGATCAATTACTTCATTGAGGGCATACATTCCTTGGAGAGAGATAACCCGTTCATCTTAACTATTCTTTGAATATCATCATCATCATCCGGATAACACTCTTCAATTATTCGAACCAAAGATGTCGCGCCGCGAATGCTATAAATAGACCCCTCTCGTCTCCTCCAATATGGCTGCACTTCCCCTCGCTCTCTCTCTCTCGATCTCGAACAGATGAAGCCTACGTCTCCCCTTGCCCACAGGGAAACTTCTGCGGCGGAGCCATGCGCCGTCAAAAAAGTTGGAGAAGGTGAACTCGAGGCTGCCGCCATTGGTGGTACCGGCGGCAAACGGCCTCGCTGCCCAACGTTCGGAGAGCTCCTCCAGAACGATGAGGAAGCTCGCTCTCCTACATCGACGTTGCCAGCAGAAACCGTTCCCTTCGTTTTATCCTTCAAAGACTTGACTTACAGTGTTCAGATACGTCCAGGGATGCTCGCCGGAGGATGCAAGAGAACGCTGCCACCCACAACTCTTGATTCGGTCCAGGAGGCGTCGATCAAGTTCGCCGACACCAAGACGTTGTTGAACAGGGTCACCGGCGAGGCGCGAGACGGGGAGATCCTTGCGGTGCTGGGCGCCAGCGGGTCCGGAAAGTCGACGCTCATCGACGCGCTGGCCAACCGAATCGCTAAGGGGAGCCTCCAGGGCACCGTGAAGCTCAACGGTGAGGCCGTCGGCCAGCGTCTGATGCGCTCAATCTCCGCCTACGTGAGGCAGGACGACCTCCTTTTTCCGATGCTCACCGTTGAGGAAACGCTCTCCTTCGCCGCAGAGTTCAGGCTGCCTCGGACACTGCCCAAGGAGAAGAAGCAGAGTCGTGTGCAGGCCCTCATTGAGCAGCTCGACCTGCGCCGAGCAGCCAAGACCATCATCGGCGACGAGGGCCACCGGGGCGTTTCCGGTGGGGAGAGGCGGCGTGTCTCCATCGGAATCGACATCATTCACGACCCAATCCTTCTGTTTCTGGACGAACCCACCTCCGGTCTCGACTCCACCAGTGCCTTCATGGTTGTCAAGGTCCTGCAGAGGATTGCCCGCACCGGAAGCATCGTCGTCATGTCCGTCCACCAGCCAAGCTGTCGAATCGTCGGCCTCCTCGACCGAATGATCTTCTTATCACGCGGCAATGCCGTCTACAGCGGCCCTCCGGTTCAACTTCCGGCATTTTTGGCGGAGTTCGGCCATCCGGTGCCGGAGAGCGAGAACCAAATAGAGTTTGCTCTCGACCTCGTTCGCGAACAGGAGGGGAGCCAAGGCGGGATCAAAGCTATAGTTGACTTCCACAACTCCTGGAAAGCGACCCGGTCTGCTGCGTCGCCTCAGCCGAACAAGAATGACAGCTTGACGCTCAAGGACGCGATCAGCGCCAGCATCTCTCGAGGGAAGCTCGTCTCAGGGAATGCCACCCAGAGCAACCAGTACTACTCCTCGGATTCCATGCCCGAATTTGCAAACCCATTGTGGAAGGAGACCGCCATCCTCACCAAGCGGTCGTTGCTGAACGCTCGGCGGCTGCCGGAGCTCTTCCTCATGCGCCTCGCCGTAGTGACGGTCACCGGATTTATCCTCGCCACAGTCTTTTGGCACCTCGACTCCTCGCCCAAGGGAGTCCAGGAGCGGCTCGGGTTCTTTGCCTTCGCCATGTGCACAACCTTCTACACTTGCGCCGACGGGCTGCCGGTGTTCCTTCAAGAGCGCTACATCTTCATGAGGGAGACTGCCTATAACGCCTACCGCCGCTCCTCCTACGTCCTCTCGAACGCCATCGCCGCCGCCCCTCCGCTTGTCCTCCTCTCCCTCGCCTTTTCCCTCATTACCTTCTTCGCCATCGGCCTTGCAGGTGGTGGGGAGAGCTTCCTCTACTTCTTCGCTATAACGTTCGCCTCCTTCTGGGCAGGAAGCGGATTCGTCAGCTTCATCTCCGGCCTATTCTCCCAGGTCATGCTGGGCTACATCGTCGTGGTCGCCCTGCTCGCCTATTTCCTCCTCTTCAGCGGATTCTTCATCAACAGGGGCAGGATGCCTTCCTACTGGCTTTGGTTCCATTACCTCTCGCTAGTGAAGTATCCCTACGAGGGAGTTCTGCAGAATGAATTTGATTACACGATGAGATGCTTCTCTACGGGTGCGCAGGTGTTCGACAACACACCGCTGAAGGGGCTGAGCACCGCCACGAAGGCGGAGCTGCTCAAGGCACTCAGTAGGTCGCTGGGGATGAACGTCACCATGACCACATGCGTGACGTCGGGCATGGACATACTCAAGGACCAAAGCATTACGCAGCTGAACAAGTGGAATTGCTTCTGGGTGACGCTGGCGTGGGGATTCTTCTTTAGATTTCTTTTTTACGTTGCCTTGTTGATTGGCAGCAAGAACAAGAGAAGGTGAAGAAAAATCGATTGCAGATCAGCTAATTGGCCGTCTCTGCCACCGTCGTTTGCCGTTCGGTGGTAGCTCCAATTTTTTTTAGAATTTTTATGTGATGAATGGTTTTCTTTGGTGAAATTTAAGCTGCTGCCAGTGGGCAGGTGCAGAAAATGGGGAGGATATATAAGCAGGCGTTCTTGATTGTTGCGACTGTGATGTAATAATAGCTGTGAGAATACTTAATTGCACTTGAACTTCCATTGCCATCTTTCTTTTTTTCCTACTTACTAACTAGAAATTTTAAACTTAGGGGGCATCGGGGAGTTGGGTTAGTTCTCCTACTTTTCCCCTAATACAAAACTTATTTTAATCTCATTATCGAAACAAAAAAAAACTAGCTTTTGAAAACCGATTAAAAAACTGTTTATTTTCTTTTGCAAAACTAATTTTCACAAAACCAATGTTTTTTGATGTGTCATCCCACCGCAAACTAAATTTCTTCAGTTTGAAAATGAGAAAGTTCGAAACAGGAATGAACTTGAGCATAGAAAAGGTTCTCTGCTTCCCGATTGATCAGATAAAAGTTTTGCAGATATAGATGAGTCCCCTTCTGCATAGGTGAGGCAGAAATTTGAATGAGGGAAAGAGCTGAATGAAAACTTACATGGCTTGTGAGAGCTCTTAACATTTATGGCTAACTAACTTGCTCTACTTAATATAGCCAAAGCTAAGACAGTGTAGAGCTGGTTATTTTGGTGAGTAGGGCTGAACACAAGCCGAGTCAGGCCCAAGCTTGGCCAGCCTGGGCTCCACTTAACTCTTAGATTGCTTGACTCGAGCTTGACTTGAGACTTGAACTCTACTCAATAGACCGAATCAAAACTCAAACTCAACTCGATAGATTGAGTCAAAGTCTGCGCTTCACTCATTTAGCAATACTCATTAAATGACAAAATTTTCGATTAAGCTCGCTTAACTTAATGTACTGAATATAAACCAAAATCGTAATTATATACATTAAATCGAGTCGAATCTAGCTTACTCAGGTCGATTTGAGACAACACAAACTCGATTTGTTTATGAGCTTGGGCGTAAATTGAAGCTCGAGCTCTACTCGAGAGCCAAAAGCTGGGATTGGTCTTCTTCCAGTCACTGGTCCGACCAGCTTCCCTAAAACCTTAGAGGCAGTGAGTCGCTCATTCTAGCGGCAAAGTTGCTTAGCTCACTTTTATATTCTACCATCATACCATAAAAATTAGGTGATGGACAAGTAGTCCCTTTTTCCTTTCTATTTTGGGCTGGTGGGGTTTGTTTTGACGTTCAACAGATTAAGCCGAGAGAAACACACCAAACTGTCACCTTATTGACCTACTCCAAATTGAAGATATTAAGTAGAGAATCCCCTGGAAATTTAAACCATTCTTTTTCTAGCACGATAAGACATATTAATTAATATTTAATGGCAGAAACAGTACGGTGCATGGCCACTTGATAGTTAAGTATCATTAATGACCCTTAGCAATCAACGTTTACGAGTCCTTGCGGTTGGCTACCAAGTTTGTGATTTATGAATTTCACAAGTAAAAGTTTTATAAACCACCGTAGTGCAAGCGATGTCGTACTATTTTTTTTTTCTTTTTAATAGTGGGCATCGGATGGGACACAATTCGACCCGTTTGAATACAGGGGAACTAAATATTCCAAATTAAAACTGCTGGGCATTTAGTACCAGGTACTTTTTTTGCAGAATTTTTTGCGCCACATTCCATTTAACTCATTTGTTTGATTGTATGGAACTTTTGTTCCGGGCATTGAGAAGTAAACATGAAAAAAAATTTCCTAGCTGGAACTTTAATGCCGGTACTAAAATTTCATAATGGCTTAAAAATTTCGATACTACAAGTTCTGTGTTTGTCTTAAACCGACACTTCCCATCGAATTTGAACTAAAGTTCCAGCTCTATATTAAAGTTCGATGTATTCAAACACAGAGTATTCATGTTCTTAAACTTTCTCTGTCTCAAAACTACGCTGCCACTATTTGTCATTTTTCTATTCATTGACGTGTTAGCGGTGGACACCTTATCACTGCATATGTACAAACAGAAAACATATGCACAAGGACTGCATACGACACTGAAAAACGTAACTATGGGAAAGACCTGGACCATCAACTTCGAAGCCACAGAAGAGAACATTTACGCCTTGTCCATCAGTTGAATTCCTGCACATAATCTGAAGGAGATCTCATGAACCTGAGTTTTACAATAATCTGATGTCAACTATTTGCCACAATTATGAAGCTGTGAAAGAAGACATGATCACCCAGTTAATAAATTAACATGCTTCACACAAGACAGCACCTGCTAGCAAAATGGACGCCGAATAAGGGAAAGAAATTTGTTCTTCCTCTTAAGCAGGGAATTCCTTCCTCAAGCATGCAATATTCAAATGGCCTTTGCTGTAATAGCGTGAGTCGACTAAGAAGTAAATGAACTTGACATGATTACTATACTAGCAACTGAAACATGTCCCCCCACTCTTGTGCAGTTAACTGCAAAGACAAAATCTCTTAATTCCACTTGTTCAAGCAGAATTTGGCTTTTCATGACCTTGACTACATAAACCATTGGATTGATCCTTTAGACTTTACTTGCATACCAGATAATACCTTTCTCTGTACAGGAACCTTCAGCCTTGTCTAGCCTGAAAACGCCATTGAAGCTTTATTGGTTTCTTTAAGATGCCAAATTCTGACATCCTCATTATATATGATTTGCTTTGCGCAACATGCAAGGTGAAGAAGATGTTCATGTAAGTTATAATACCTTGCTCAATCTTCTTTACGTAAACCAAAAGTTTGGCAGCTCACTAATCGCATATTCAGATGCTTTATTAGGCAACTACAACTTGCGTATGAATGAAGCTGTTGAAATTACAGCATGTCAAGCAAATCATATGCTTCCAGATGAGTATCGAAATGTTTACAGTAATTTAATTTGTTTTGTAAGGTTTATTTTTGACATTGCAGATCAGATGTTCTTCTCAACTCTGCTGTACTTCTGTTAGGAATATGCATCTAGAAAGGTGGAGTTATATCTTGAAGGTTGAAGAGATCTTTCATGTACAAGTATGCATGTTCTTCTTCCATAGTTATTGAACAGAACAGAGAGCATGTTTATTCTCTAGCATTTTCCTGTTTATAGAGCCTCTTAGCCTTGTTATTTCTGTTTCATCTTTCCAACTCTATTTCTTTTCTGTTCTGTTCACAAAGTACACTGCTCTTGGCGTCTCTGTTCTTACATAAGCTTCACCTTAAGCAAGATGCCCACATTGTCAACTTGGAAAGGTATGTCACCTTCGAACTCCTCAAAGTAGGATGTTTCCACCCGATTGACAGAGGCGTCTTACAGAGAAAATTGTTTGCTGAAGGATGACTGCCTGCATGTCCTCTTCTTGTGCTCCTGTAAATGACACGAATATAATACAAAGAACAACACACACAGCTAGTCCAGCACTTGTTTTTACAAGTGATCACAAGGTAGCAGCAGAAATCTAAACACACACTACACTAAAAATTTGAGCACATTTGAAAGCTTTTCTCACACACATTTAGCCAACCCAAAAGGCCATATATATACATGTCAAAAAATAAATGACATGACTCTGGGTGATTTCACTATGGCCATAATTGACATGACTCTTGGTGATTCCACTATGACCATAATTGACATATGCACTAAAAACAAAAACTGAAAATTAAAATAGGCAAGGTGAAAGGGCATTTGTCATGACAGGATGAAATTATTGAAGAACCCAAAAGTTGAACCCTTCACCTTCTTCATAAAGACTGCTGCACACGTTTTTTATATTTTGGATTAAGTTTCATAAAAAATGTCGCACAAAATCTTCCAGCAATTTGCTTCTGATTGAAGGGAGTAATTTTAAGTTCATCTAGGTCTCAAAGGACTCTGGGGGGCAAGAAAAGGGGGAAAAGCTTCGGCCTATTTGGGTTTCAAGGCTTGTTAATCAAACAAAAAAAGATAGATACGTTTTACCTTTAACCTTACAATGCGTAGTGATACATAAGATGATGAGTACTTTACATCAACAAAAGCTTTTGAAAAACTAATTATGCAATTGCAATCTTAATGTTCAGAGACCTAGAAAATGGTAAAGATTGTTTTTGGCTGTATAAATAGAATTTTATGATTAAGCCAAAAGAAGTAGGCCAGAATTTTTTGGCCAATAAGAACCGAACTGATGATATGCCATTTACACGTATACCAGCCCAACCCTTCAAAGACGTGACAGGCAACAAACTTAATTGGAAGGTCGCTATCTTGAACTTGAAATATTTTTTGACATTCTTAAAATATAGGGTAAACGACAAAGAAATTTTGCCGTCTTTTCCATGGTAAGAGTCATCGAATATGTGCTTAATTTCCATGTTCCAACCCGAAATTCATGTTATCATTTATTTGGCTTTAAGTCCCACAATAACGGAAAATGAGATCATGGTTTGATTCAAACTCGATGCGATGTTAATCCGGCTTCTTCCATTAAAAAAATGTCAAATATAACATACATTAATTTAGGTGGGTTTTGATGCAATAAATTAACTAAATAAATGAACTCTGAATAACAAATTTACCTTATATGACTTTAAAATAATGTGAAAATATGACGTGAACATTGTATTTTTTTATATATGCCGACAGATATAAGTTCATCAATAAAACAATCTTATAAAATTTAATCTGCACATCAACTTTTTAAGATGTTTTTTAGAATGTTATCGAAGTTTGACATTCTCGGTTCCTACATACGGTCATATTCATCATAAGAAAAACTTCAGTTGTTTGGACCTTTGGGCCTTAGCATAAACTTGACGAGACAATTGACTCACTCAATGATATGGTCAAATATTCAATCTAGCACGTTATAAGAGAGTTTCATATTGGTTGCCAAGTTGCTTAACTAACACGTTTTTTAGTCTTCAATTTGCTTAGAACGATTGAGTTTATAATTTAATCAATGGTCACAATAGGGGCATTGTGACAAATGTTCCATGTGGTTGGCTGCCAAATTTGTGATATATGAATTTCACATGGAAGAATTAGCAAACCGATGTGATTGAAGAGGAAGCGTATACTATTTTTAGGATATTAAAAGGAAGGGGTTTTCTCAACGACTAACATGTGATGGTTGCCCTAAATAATACGAAAATATTTATGTTCTTGATTTTTTTTTTAACTACTATACGCCGGGCCCGAACAAGTAAAACATCTAAAATGTTGATTTCCTTTTCAGAAATAACTAAAACCTCTTAAAATTCCTTTTGTGCATCTAAGACGGGCATACTAAGGTGGGGCATGACTAGGAAGTTCTATGCTCAGATACCAAACATGTTGGAAGGTAGAAAACCACAAACTGCCATTTTCTTCAAAAAGTAAGGACACCTTAGAAAAAAAAAAATCTAATGAATCAAGATGGGTCAGCTTGAACTTAGCTTGAGCTCAAGTCGACTTGCCAGCTTGGCTCAAGTTAGCCAACCGAGGGGACTAGCTTGAGTTAAAAAAAAACTGGAGCTCAACTCAAGCCTAGATGAGGCTTCAGCTTAGCTGAGCTGATGTTAAAAAGAGCAACTATTTACAAGAAGCGGGACAAAATTTGAACCTCAGATCTGGATGAAGTGTGCAAAACAAGTGCTTCTACTTTTTTGTTATTACAATAATGTGAATCCTTTTTTGTACATAACTTCTTCACACGAGCATTACTTGAGTTTAGACTAGCTGAGCTCGCCTAACTCAAACTGAACTCTTTTTTTTTTTTTTTTTTTTTTTACCTTGAACTCGAGTTGACGCGGCTACTTAAACATCCTCACCCTAGTAATGACAAAATAGGACTTAGAAAAAGATGAAGACTAAAGTTCTCCTCACACGGCCATCGCATCGGAAGGGTCGAGCACGCCTTTGGCTATCGGAGCATGTTTTACATCCTTTTCTCCTTATCATCTGGTCACCACCATTGGTGGTAGCTAGGGACAACATTCAGGTGTGGACATAAGAAACGGTGATAAGCCTACGGTGCAGCTTACATTTTCAACGAAGGTGGGGACAAGTAACTCGGTAGATCCCTATCTTTGAAATGGAGAGGAAGGTGCTGTAACTTCCCCAGAATGGAGGATCAATGTCAAAAGAAATTTCACCTCCTTGTTCTTGGTTTGTCTGAGTGTTAACGCATCTCTAGATGGTGGTAAGCATGATGATGGTAAAAACCAGAATGACGTTGACAGGAACCATGCTCACGGGAAACGGTTCGCTCATATGCCATGCCCCCTTAGCATGCGCATGCTAGAATCATGATAGCTTAACGTGGAAGAGTGGAGAAAATGGCGGACCAAATCAAAGGAAGTAAAACCTGTAACGAAAATGGAAATGTGAAAAAGGTAGCTGGTAAAACCATAAAGACCTCTATGTTCCTTGAGCTGTGGGAGAGAAAATAAACACATGCTTTTCTTTTCGTGGAAGAAGGCAAAAGAAGCGGAACCACGTTAATTCCCCTCTTCTCTTTCAGCCCTTTATTTTTTTGTCTTCTTAAGCTTGAGGCTTCTGCCATGACCGGTCAACTCTCTGCATCAGCCCAACCAACTAAGTTCGTTTATTCATCAACCATCAATGTGGCCAATTTTGTGTCCATACAATTGACACGTTCTCATTACCTTTTATGGAGAACTCTAGTCCTTTGGCTAGTCGAGAGCCAAGATCTGCAATATTTCATTGATGGCGGCAACAACGTACCACCACAATTTATCGCTCTGGGCAGCATGACAACCCATAATATGTTGCAAAGAGGAAATCAAAAGAGGAAATCAAAACGTCTTTGAAAACATCATATCAGGTATGGTCTACTCTAGAAGAGACTTGTGCTCTAGACTCCCCAAGAACGGGAGTGTTTTCTTTGAAAGAGCTTCAGTCCTTGAAAGAAAGGATCTCAAACCCTTGCCCAATACATAAGAAATTTCAAAAATGCATGTGACGAATTAGCAGCCATTGGAAAGTTTGTTAGCTCTTTCCTTAATGGTCTTGGACCAAGTTGCAAGGCAATTATTACCACCATGATGAAGCCACCCATTCCATCTTGCAAGCAAGTCGTGGCTCTCCTTCAAAGCCACAAAAGATTCAAATCTCTTCAAGGGAACCAAGGCAACGAGATAGTTTTCGGTAGCTAACCCAACCCTCATGCTGCCTTTTATGGACAGCGGCAATACAAACAACAGAACAAATATAATAACACAAGGGGCGGTTATTCTACCCGGATTTGTTCTAGTGAAAGCAGTTTTGAGGCTCATGGTCAGCAGCCTACTCGGCAGAATCAATAGACAAGTTAGTAGTCTCCCAATACTTTCATAGGAAAGGAAAAAGTCATTTGCTAGATTTGCTCAAAGCCTAATCCTGCTGCCATAAAGTGATATCACAGGTTTAACCAAGCATTCCACGCTAACAATGCTCCTGAAGCTCTACCTGCTATGAAAATATCTGACAACCAGGACAATGTTGATTTCTGGACATGGGTGCAACTTCTTATATCACCAATAATCCAGGTATTCTCTCACGCTCTATTCCTTACAAAGGATCTGAATGCATAGTCGTAGGTGATGGAAATAAGTTGAATACATCTCATATCGGATACTAGTCTTGATGTTGGTTATGGTATGCTTCACCTTCATGATGTCTTGGTCGTTCCTAACATAAAAAAATTTATTATCCGGTGGGCAACTCACTTCTGATCAGAATCTTATATTTGAGTTTTATGATGACAAGTTCATTATAAGGGAGACAGAAGCACCTAGCAGGTGATCACCACGAGAAAGAAGAGAGCAACTAGTAGCTCTTTTTTTCATTAGGCATTGATCTGTCACCCTAGTGGTTTGGCACCAGCGGCTCAGTCATCCACACTTGAACATAGTTTCTTTCTTACAAAAGCTTGGTCATATTACAGTATTGAATTTCAAAAATAGTCTTCATGTTTGTCTTGGGTATGCAATGGATAAGTCTTGTCGAAAGTCATTTTTTGTTTCACCAAACTCATGTGATAAACCTTTTATGAAAGTCCATTCCGACCTTTGGGGCCCTTCACCTGAAGTATCTGTGCAAGGATTTTTCTATTATTCTTTATTTTATTCTTTATTTGTTGATGATCATTCTCGCTTTATTTGGATGTACCCACTAAAGCAAAAGACTGACTTCCTTGACTACTTTTATGATTTTCACAAGATGGTTGCAAATTGGTTCAATTGCACTTTTCAATCAGATGGTGGAGGGGAATTCATTAGTAACAAATTTCAATCTTTTCTTAACCGTTATGAAATCCCACACATCAGGTCCTGCCCTAGAACCCCCCAACAAAACCGGACGGGTAGAAAGAAAACGATCCAGTATTTTTGAGCTTTGTCCGTTTATAATATTTGAAACAAGTGTGCGCTTAAAATACTGGGTTGAGGCCTTTAAGACAGCAGTTTGGCTTCTAAATAGACTGTCATCTGCAACCTTGTCCATGGAAACCCCAAGAAATTATTTCATGAAGACCCTGATTATTTATAGTTTAGAACTTTTGGGGTTTAGGGTTATCCGCATATACCGGATTATGCCAAAAAAAAAAAAATCGATTACACGTCCTTGCCATATGTCTTCTTAGGTTACAGTGCCTCTAAGTGTCATCGGAACACATTTATATATGTGGTTTTTGATGAGTATTGTTTTCCTTTTAGAACTTCAAAAAATATCGTTGTTGCTTCAACACTAAATTGTGGCTCTTTTTCTGGTTGGTTGAATCCAAAGTATCATGGAGAAGTCATGCCCCTCATTAATAGCTTTGTTGACTCACGCATGCTTACTTCACGACAATGCTCTTGATGACTATGCCACCACAGAGAATCACGTGGAACAAGCACAACAATCACTTGAACAATATGGAACACCATCAAAATGAGAAAGCTGAAATGAAAAAATTCTATCCAAAGAAATGGACAAAGTGGTGCCAACTTGCATCCGATGGTGACACGATCAATGGCGGGGATGTCAAACCCGATCCTCTATATTTTTTTGGCAAAGCTTGAAGTACATCATGAGCCACAATCTAACAAGCAAGCTCTGAATCATCCTGGATGGTACAGTGCCACGAGGAAAAAAATCGATGCTTCACATCAAACCCAAACGTGGACTTTGGTACCAAACTAAGTGAACATGAACATAATTTCGTGTAAGTGAATTTTCAAAACCAAACACAAGGCTGATGGGAGTTTGGATCGTCTCAAGGCACGTCTTGTGGCCGGTTAATCATAAGATTAAACTAGCCAGCGCCTCAGATTAGCCTAGCCAGCACCTCCTAAAAGCAAACCCATAAATCTAATCCCTTCTTCTCTCTTTCTCTCTCGTTTTGTTTGTTGTTTTTATGGGTGCAGGTTTGCCTTGCAGAGTTGCAGGCTAATGTTGTGGGTAAAGATCCTGAGCGGAACATCAAAGTTCCAACAAAGGGTTCACTCAAGTTTCAGTCGACTTTCTCAAGACTTTTTCACCAGTCATTAAACCTAGTTCAGGTTGTAATTAGTGTCACTCTTAACCAGAAATGGACCATTCCACAGCTTGATATAAATATTGTCTTCTTACATGACAAGCTTGAGGAGCCTGTGTAGATGGAGCAACCACCGGGATTTCATGATTCCAACAAGCCACTTCATGTTTGTAAATTACAAGGTGCTGTATATGGCCTTCAGCAATCTTCTCGGGCTTGGTTCGATCGATTCACTTCCTACCTTTTAGGTATGAGATTCCTTCATAGTGTGGCTGACTCATCTCTTTTCATATGTCAACACCAACAGGGAACTATATTTTCTCTCAAATATGTTGATGATATTGTCATTACTAGGAGCAACGAGTCATTGCTTTTCAAAGTCATTCATCAGCTAAGCTCAAAATTTCAAATGAAGGACTTGGGTAAACTTCACCATTTTCTTGGAATCTAGGTTTCAGACATTAATGGTGGCATACTTCTTGATCAAACTAGGGAGAAATTTTGGACAAGGAGAGAATGGCAGATTGCCGACCTCTTACGACACCCATGGCTAGACAATTGAAAACACCAATTTCATCATCTCCCTTCCTCGACATTAAGTTTTTCCAAAGCATTCTTGGCAGCCTTCACTATTCAAGGTTTACAAGACCTGATTTTTCCATTAGTGTTAATTACGTTTGCCAGCACATGCATGCGTCAACACGATATCATTTCTAAATGGTTAAGAGAATATTGTAATACATGAAGGGCATCTTGCACTATGGACTTCAGATACTTCAATATGGTCGATTAAATTTATATGTCTTATCAGACGCTGATTGTGCTGGTTGCTTAACGACTCGATGGTCTACCACTAGGTTTTACATTTATCTTGGAGTGCAAGATGACAACTTACTTTGCTTGATCAAGTCTAGAAGCAGAATATAGAGCTCTGGCATCGCATCTACAACCACTGAAGTTGTTTGGATAACTTGCATTTAACGAGACCTTGTTATTTATATGACTTAAGCTCCGACTATATTTTCTGATAATTTGTCAGTTTGCACATAACCATTAATCCAATGTTCCATGGTTGAATAAAACACATGGAGATTGTCACTTCGTTGAGAGAAGGTTGCCCAAGGACAGCTTATTACTTGGTTCATATTGTCATTATCTCAAGTAGCTGTGGGAGAAAATACAACTCAGACTTTTCTTTTTGCAGAAGTAAGCAAACGATGCCGAACCACATTGATTCCCTTCTTCTTTCTCCGCCCTTTACTTTTTGTCTCCTTTTGATTTACAAAGGACAACCCGATATGTCTTTTCCATGTTCCATCGCCAAAACTGACTTGATTTTAAGTTGGTCTAATGCAGTAAGTCCTCGCTTAATTTCTCCTTAAGCCGCAAGAAATTAAGAGGGGGAAACTTAACATCGATCTTATTCAAACACCAACTTCCTTTATCTAAAATATCATGTCAAACACAATAACCACCTACTTGTGAGAGTTTTGGTCACACTGGGATTCTTGTTTTTGTCAAAACTGCCAAAGGAAAACTGCAAATTCAGACTTTGGGTCGCACAGTAGGCAATGTGGTTGCTGTACTTAATTATGCAAGGCTAGAAGGCACATTCTGATGATCACCGATCAGGCTGCTTAGCATGCAGTAACCACGTCCTCGGTTCCAAGGAATGTTGTTCTTGGGATCAGGGGTACCATTGTGGAGGCCTACTGGACTGGTTCCTCAGCAAGTTTGACTCTCTCTCTCTCTCCCTTCCCCCTCCCCCCTTTTAGGTTTGTGAAAAGAATGAAATAATTGTGAGCTTCAACTAATTCTTGACAAGATAAATTAAACCGGATCGTCTTCTCCTGCAAATGTTTTTTCTCTGCTTTGTTTACTTACTAAATTAATTTCATCAATTGGCAGCTGCATGAAAGCTTTTGGTGCTACGATACTAATCTCTCATGGGATTCTTCTTAGGGGCAAGTCCGCTGAGTTGCCCAAGTATTAACAAATTATGAAGCCGAAACTTTTTAGGGACACAATATGTTAACCTAGAAAACTTACAAAGTTGATCTAAATAAGTACGACTTTTAAAAGTAAACTGTGTAGTTCAATAAATGATATCTAATACCATTTTAAAGTATAATGTCATGGGAATTCCGCAGGTGTCAATGCAGCCAAACACAAAGTGTGCAGCAAGTTTCTTCATATGGGGGACAAAAGAAAATGCATCAAGTTTAACGCCTGTTTATTTTATAACAATGTGAGACACAGCTGTATTTCAATTTCAATTTCAATTTCAAGTTGCATTTGTTTTGTTCGAGCTAAACTAAGTCCATTCAGAAAACGTAACTGCAGAAGCAAAGGCCTACAACCAACCCTTGTTTATCATCGCTGAGGCACAAACATCGTGGCAAAACCATGTGCCCTATCACTGACAAAAAGATCCGCAGACTAAGAGAAGTTTAAAAACTTAAACTAAAGGAGAGTGAGTTGCATGCATAGAGGGAAGCTGGATCTATATATCCGGATATGGTAACATAGTTTTACATAGTTAAAAACCCCATGATTCGTTCCTTTTGATCCCCATTCATCCCAATTTTCAATGATTTTCATAGGCAAATTGTTAGTATCGAAACATCAGCTTGAGCAATAGCGGCTACCAAAACATATTGAGAGTCCAGTCTTTCGGCAAAAGCATCTTGATGGTAGTTCTTAGCACGATTCTGTGTTCGATTGATATTGAAAGCCTTCTTGCTATGATATTGTTGATGACCTCCGTATTAATCAACGAAGTTGTAAAGTTCTGGACCTTTTGCAATACTTTTTTATTCAACTTGGCACGAAATCACATTTTTGTATATATGCAATGATTAGAGGGTCCACGTACCCTAGTATAACTTCAATGGGAAAAACAAAAAGGCATAATTAATGCTAGGGCGTTTTGGGGCCAAAAAAATCCAAGAATGACATGATATGGTGTAGTGTACTTCTAAATAAAATAGAATGGGGTTGCTTGCACCATGCTGCTTTGCAAAATGTTTTGCATTATTTTGCCTTGATGACAAACTTGGTAACCAACCACATGGAATTTGTCTCCTCGTGGAGATCGATTATATCTTTGTTAATTAACAATTCACCACTCTATAAGTATTGTTGCTGTTCGTTAAATATTTTTTTATGGCGCCATCAGCAGATCAATGGTTCGAATTGCAAGGGGATTTTCTACTTGGGGATTTTCCACTTAAAATCTTGAATTTGATGGAGGTCAATGATCTTACAGTTGGGTGTATTTCTCGGCGTAATATGGTCAAGATCCTTCCACGTTGGTATTAGATAACCTGTGTGGCAATTGAAGCTTTCTTGTTTTTAGCAAACTAAGGGCTAAAAAAGGTCATACTAAGCAATTTGGCCTCTTAGATTATCCAACTCTCTTGGTTCGCCTTAGCGTTGAGCCTTTGACAAATATATATATATATATATATATATATATATATATATATATATATATATATATATATATATATATATATATATATATATATATATATATATATATATATATATACTGTGTTTTTCAAATTAACCAGCTAACGTGAGAAAACTCTTCATTTTCATATATCTCAGCTACTAGGCATAACGTATTTGGTTAGACTTGTCGACTGGTGCAAGCATAATTGTTAATTTGATTCATATGAGTGCTACACCTCTGGATTGTAAATAATGGATGTAAGAAACTCAGTTTAGGGCTGTCTAGATCTCCACTTAGGTACACGGATCCCAGGCAAAGAGAGAAAAGGGGAGGAACAGTTTTGAGAGTATCTCTCCCATCCTTTTTTTTAAATTTTTTTCTCTCTCTAACTTTCACGTCACTATGCACGATGAAGACTTTTTTAAATGTGCAAAACTTTTATGCCATCGATCGAGTAGCAGAAAATTTTCATATACCATAGGTTTTCCCTAATTAGAATTTTCTCATTTTCAAACGTTGTGCCTTCAGGGAGAGTATCTTTGAATTAGTCGCTTATTAAATAGAACTCCAGAAAACTCCGCTGCAACCCTGCAGAACTCCAGAAAATTCGTATAATTGAAAGTCTGCGTGCATTGTGACAAAGAACGTCACAATAAGATGGGCAACTTCACACGCACCCTGATGCTTAATTTTGACAATACATATGACTCTCGAGGCAGCTGCAGTTTTGGACTGTGCCCTCCCTCTTCAAGAATGTGGTGCTCGTCAAGCAAGCTCCACAAAAAACTTTGGCGCAGGAATTAATTAGCCTTGTATCAGGATCTGATTCCAAGATGATCTTCAATGCAAAGTTGCACATTTTAGATAGAAATGAAATCCACAAATATAAATACATGCAAGTTAAAGAGACCCAATGAGAAGAAGTAAAAAATGTGAATCCTATTTGTATTGCAGATTATGGACAGTATTTGTAAACTATATTTTGATTGGGGTACTTGAGATCACTCGAAGCAACTAAACTACCAGATGTCTCCACATAAATTTGAAAATTTCTAAGAAGCAGAGCAACGAAAGAAGATGATATTACTTGGAATATATTTATGTACTTTCACCGGGATGATTACAACATCGATCACAAGTAATTACATTAAAGAAATTCATTCGATTAAAAAATAAAAAATAGGTTATCAAATTTAGCTACCACCAAAGAAATCCAATGACCAAAAATAGAAGCCTCTGCAACACAACCATCGATTAGTTCTTCACCTTCTCTTGTTCTTGCTGCCAATCAACAGGGCAATGTAGAAAAGAAACCTAAAGAGGAACCCCCACGCCACTGTGACCCAGAAGCAATTCCACTTGCTGAGCTGCGTGATGCTCTGGTCCTTGAGTATGTCCATGCCCGTCGTCACGCATGTGCTCATGGTCACGTTCATCCCCAGCGAGCTACTGAGCGATTGAAGCAGCTCTGCCTTCGTGGCGGCGCTCAGCCCCTTCAGCGGCGTGTTGTCGAACATCTGCCCTCCCGTTGAGAAGCACTTCGACGTGCTCTCAAATTCATTCTGCAGCACTCCCTCGTAGGGATACTTCACTAACGAGAGGTAATGGAACCAGAGCCAGTAGGAAGGTATCCTATCCCTGTTGATGAAGAAGCCGCTGAAGAGGAGGTAATAGGCGAGCACGGCGACAACCACGATATAGCCCAGCATGACCTGCGAGACGACGCCGGAGATGAAGGTGACGAAGCCGCTTCCGGCCCAGAAGGAGGCGAAGGTTATAGCGAAGAAGTAGAGGAAGCTCTCCCCCCCACCTGCAAGGCCGACGGCGAAGAAGGTGATGAGGGAAAAGGCGAGGGAGAGGAGGACAAGCGGCGGGGCGGCGACGATGGCGTTGGAGAGGACGTAGGAGGAACGGCGGTAGGCGTTATAGGCAGTCTCTCTCATGAATATGTAGCGCTCTTGAAGGAACACCGGCAGTGCATCTGCGCAGGTGTAGAAGGTCGTGGACATGGCGAAGGCAAAGAAGCCGAGGCGCTCCTGAACTCCCTTGGGCGAGGAGTCGAGGCGCCAAAAGATGGTGGCGAGGACGAAACCCGTGACCATCACTACGGCGAGGCGCATGAAGAAGAGCTCCGGCAACCGGCGGGTGTTCATCACCGAGCGCTTCGTCAGTATGGCGGTCTCCTTCCACAATGGGTTTGCAAATTCCGGCATCGACTCGGACGAGTTCTGCCTGCCCTGTGTGGCATTTCCGGAGACGAGCTTCCCTCGAGAGATGCTGGCGCTGATTGCTTCCTTCAGCGTCAAGCCTCCTTTCTTGTTCGACTGAAGAGATGGAGCAAACCTGGTCGCTTTCCAGTTGTTGTGGAAGTCAACCAGAACTTTGATCCCACCAGGGCCCGCTTCGAGCTGGCGAACGAGGTCAAGAGCGAACTCTATTTGGTTCTCGTTCTCCGGCACCGGACTGCCAAACTCGGCCAAAAAGGCCGGGAGTTGAGCCGGAGGGCCGCTATAGACGGCATTGCCACGTGATAGGAAGATCATGCGGTCGAGGAGTTCGACGATTCGATAGCTCGGCTGATGGACTGACATGATGACGATGCTACCGGTGCGGGCAATCCTCTGCAGGACCTTGGCGACCATGAATGCACTGGTGGAGTCGAGACCGGAGGTGGGTTCGTCCAGAAACAGAAGGATTGGGTCGTGAATGATGTCGATTCCGATTGAGACACGTCGCCTCTCCCCACCGGAAACGCCCCGGTGGCCCTCGTCTCCGATGATGGTCTTGGCAGCCCGGCGCAGGCCGAGCTGGTCAATGAGGGCCTGCACACGACTCTGTTTCTTCTCCTTGGGCAGTGTCCGGGGCAGCCTGAACTCCGCGGCGAACGAGAGCGTTTCCTCAACGGTGAGCATCGGAAAGAGGAGGTCATCCTGCCTCACGTAGGCGGAGATTGAGCGCATCAGACGCTCGCCGACCGCCTCGCCGTTGAGCTTCACCGTGCCCTGGAGGCTCTCCTTAGCGATTCGGTTGGCGAGCGCGTCGATGAGCGTCGACTTTCCCGACCCGCTGGCGCCCAGCACCGCCAATATCTCCCCGTCTCGCGCCTCGCCTGTGACTCTGTTCAATAGCATCCTGGTGTCGGAGAGCTTGTTGGCCGCCTCGACGGACTCCGCGGTCGTGGATGGCAGCGTTCTCTTGCACCCTCCGGCGAGCATCCCAGGACTTAGCTGAACACTATAAGTCAAGTCAGTGAACGATAAAACGAAGGGAACAGCTTGTTCTCGCCGGTCCAGGCTGTCCAGCTCGACGGGCTGACGGTCCGGCAACGTGGGTGTTGGGGAGCGAGCTTCCTCGACGTGTTGGAGGAGCTCCCCAAACCTTGGCCTCTGGGGCTGTCCGCCACCAGTATCACCGGTGATGGAAGCCTCGAGGTCGCCGTCTCCAACATGTTGGAAGGCGAACGGCCCCACCGGAGAACTTCCCCTCTTGCCAAACGGAGACGAAGGCTTCATCTGGGGCTAAAGAGAGAGAGAGAGAGAGAAAGAGAGAGAGAGAGAGAGAATCCAAGTGCAGTGATCATGGAGGAGAGGAGAGAGGTCTATTTATAACCCGCTGAGTCCACAACCTCCTGCATCTCTCAACCTCTCTATCTCGTAATCATCTTTCCACGCAAGAAATGAAATAGATATAAGTTGTAAATGAAATTTTTGGTGGAGAAGTTGGAAGGATTTGCAGATACGTGCTGAAGAACGTTCCTTATCGGAAATTGGTATCGCTAGATAACAGGAAACGTGCGGGCGTGGCTTGGAGGAAAGTTGTTAAGTTTGAATCTTTAACGCGACCACCGACGGAGAGAAAGAAACTCGCAGATTGGAAGTCATAAACGCGAAAAAATGGGATGAGTTAGGCAACTCAACCACGGCCCTGAACAGATAAACTTTTTTGGAACGCAGTATCCCTTCTAGGTAGCCGCTCTGTCTCTGTTCATGAGTTTGAAAAAAACAAGAACAGGTTATGTACGCCCCTTCATGTATATAAGGAGCCTGTGGACCCTATTATTAATATGTATATTTATATTCATACCAAAACATGCATGAGATAACACATAAGTATAAAATAACAAATAAGTATTAAAATAAGATAATGAGATAGCAGAATAGACATAGGAGATAACACTTAGTAGAAGCATCAAATAATGTTTACGAAACAACAAAAGATTTATATAGGTTTTTTTTTTTGAATTAATCATGAGCACTTTTTGTCATTATTAAAATAACGCATGAAATTTCATATTCGAGGATAGTGTATATAACCAGCTTTGCAAAGAGACGCCACACAACGGATGTTAAAAATGCTATCTTCCGTGAGAAATCCCAAATGTTGAATGCACTTTTTTATTTTATAAGTTGATTAGATGAAGTTTGATTAAAAATTAAATTCATTAGGCTTCTATCTCAAAAGATAAGATGTGTTTTGAAAGATCCTTTCAATCACTTGAATCTTAAATTCACATCACATGTAAAAAACAGTGAATCAAGGTCAAGTGAAGGTTCAACTTTAAATATGTAGGTCTAAGACTCAAGTAATCTTAGATCATGTGGATCTCAAATCAGTCATGAAACATATCATTTAGCAATAAAATTTCAATTATTTGCAATCTATCCGGCAGATTCGAATTTCCTCTTCTTCCAGTGTGCGAATTGGGTTGATCCTAACAACTAAATGCATTAAAAATTAAGTCCAGCGGGATTCGGACTTGGTGTGATAGAAAAATAGGGAAAACCTCTTTAACCATTCTGAGTTAGAGCAGGAGCAATCCCCACTGGTTTCACGTATTTTTCCTTGATAAGAAGGAAGAGTTTTCCTGATAAGTACCCAACTAATTGAGGAAGTAATGACGTTGAAAGAAGGCGGGAGGTTAGCTTCAAAAAGTTTTGGACTTTTACTTGTTACGTCGTTCAACGGGAAAAGTCGCACTCACGTAAAATGGAATGGATAGAGTGGGAAAGCCCCACCCGACCACATTCATTTGCTGGTCGCTTTTCCACCTTAACTTGCGGCACAGGTAAAGGAGCCGCACTCTCTATCCTCTCTCTTTTATATATATATATATATATATATAATATAATATATATATATATATCTCACTCTCTCTCCTCTCTCTTTTATATATATATATATATATATATATATATATATATATATATATAGGAGTTCTTTGGATGTTGCCAGATAGAAAAACTTTAAAAAAACTGAAAAACAAGAATCGTTACCAAATCACCTTAAAGTATGACTATTCTGTAAACCATCGCTAATATGCTTGTGGTTGAGAAAAGCAAAAATCGTTGCTAAAATCACCATAAACTGTCGCTATACCATAAAGTGCCACTAATACCGCACGGCAGTTGTCTTTTAACGATCGTTATTTAAAACTTTTGACATCCCGCAGCTGTCGCACACACACACGTTCTTTCTTATTCATGTAATGTAAAACTTTGCACTTTATAGACATGCATATTTCTCTAGATTCTTAGAATCGCTCCTAAAACTTTCTAACAATATTAGTAGCGGCTACGCTCTCCGTATTCGTGTATATATATATATATATATATTAGGGCTAGTATCTTTCATTGAGAGCCTATCCTGCTTCCTGCTTGTGCTTGTGGTTGTGGAGATGGTTGACACTAATGGGGAATTGAACCAACAACTGGGTGCTGGCCCAACAAGCTATCCTAATCGAGTCCCATAAAGCTAGCCGTTGGAGCATATTAGAGAACTATGTGCCCTTGGGAACTTAGGAAGTTGTTAATTTGTTTGTTGGCATGTAGCAACTATCTCTACTTAAATTCTTGCTTAGGTTTGAATTTCATGCAGTGGCGGAGTCAAAAATTTTTTTGCTAATTAGGAGTACCAATTTGAAATATCTTACAACCATAAAGGGCTGTACTAATATACAAATAAGTAAACAAATTTTAATGACAAACAATATGAGAATAATCGAATTTTATAGTACCATGTGGGCAACTGCCTACATATGGCTCGGATTCAATATCAACAACAGGACTATAATTTATTGGGCTATAAACGTGGTTTATGCATCTTGGTGCAAGCAAAGTGGTTATGGGCTTCGAGAATAAGCAACCCTAATATTGCATATTTTTCTTCTAGTTCAATTTATAATGCCATTCTTGTTATGCAATTTGTGTTGAACACATGAGGCTCATTTCTTAGAGAGTACGATCAGCTATTGTTGCTAATATATTTCCCCATTAATGTCGTAAAATGTGCAGTTCACTCATCTGAACACCTTACAAATACAATCCATAAAATTTCATTAAAAAGTTATGTGATGTGCCAAAAGTTTGGAGTATTTTGGAATGTTAGATAAATTAATTACATTTTTCTCATGTTTAATTTAAATAAATTAATTATTTATCCTTTATTTATCGGGTGAGCAAGAGGATTAGTCCCACCATCCCTGCACGAGCCGAATCTCTTCCCCATCTTATCCCTTCTCTCTTTTTTTTTTTTTCTTGTCTTCAGGGTCCATAGCTGCGTAAGTACCAGGAAATAAGACCTCCACTTACTTATATTGTCTATCGATCAACTGTACGAACATACTTTGAAAGTTCTTAAAATCTATAAAGAACATTTTTTTCCCTCAATGCTAACAAATAAAAATTTGAATCTTGCCACTTGTTTTGTGATTGATTGAGATATAATTCTGATTTTGGGATCGATAAGAAGATCCTTCTTTTTTCTTGAAGAAAAACAAAGCTTGCGGATTTGGGTGTTCAATATTTTTTTTAAAAAAAAAAGAAAGAAAAGAAAGAAACCAGTAGTTGGCCGTATAAGGCACGGTGACCGTGGTGCTTATCTCAAATAAGGTAAGGAGGAAAGAATAGTTTCAACTTTCAAGGATTGACTCCGCATACGAAAAAAATTGGTTCACCTCTAAAACGAATCTGAATAGCATATGAGAGAATATTTTATTTTCTTAGCTTGTTTCCTTCATATTCGTTCCTAGATATTTAGGCTTCAAACTAGTTTTTTCAAGGCAAAATTTCTAAAGAGAAACGGAAATTTTCAATTCTTGAGCTCATTGCCTGTGATTTCAAAAGGGATGCTCACCTTCTTGTGATGTTCTTAACAAAAAAGCCTTACTTTTCATGAAAACTGTCAAATAATGACGTGAAATTTTGTAATTTTTTTATTCTTTTTTTTTTTTAAAAAAGGCAAGCTGCAAGTTTTTCTTAATATGTGATTACATAAAATTATGGCTTCTAACACGGGAGCAAAGATTATGAACTATAAATGACTAAAATGCCCTTGTTTATTAAATGAAAAGCTCTCCATAAAATTACCAATATACCCCTCCAATGAAGGTGTGAACACGGCCTTTCGTGTTAACAGTATGAGATGGAAGTCCCTTTTCGGCAAAGGTGGTTTTGTAAATTTGCTATGGATGGATCCAGAAATAACTTTTTCATTTTTTAAAGTATAATACCTGCTTGTCAAGTTTGGATCCAAAAGAACCCGAAATTGCCTAAGAATTTAGCATTACAAGGAAAATAAAATACGAAAGACTTTGCAAGGGAACTACGTGGAAGTTATCATTGCCACTCTCAACTTGAATCTGGAAATTGAAAACCCATAAATTTTTTTTATAAATAAATGCCACCAACATTTCTTTCTTGATACAAGAGAGAGAGAGAGAGAGAGAGAGAGAGAGAGAGAGAGAGAGAGAGAGAGAGAGAGAGAGAGAGATTTAATTTATTCTAGATTTAATTAAGCATCTTTCGGCTTCACATGCTATTTTACTTGAGATAACCTTGTTTACACGATCCAACAATTAAGTAGGTAAGAAAACTAACTTTAATTGAGAATAATCAAGGTATGTTTATTATATATATATATATATATATATATATATATATATATATATATAGCATTTGTTGCAGAAAAGACTGGCCTTAGGTAAAACAGCTAGTAAATGACTAGCTAGAGGAGAAGCTTTCGCCTTTTTGAAAAGAAAGAATTGGAATCCTGAATCATTGCTTACTAAATGCTGCAAAAATCACCATTACAGAGAAATCAATCGATCGAGGAAGAAACAAGAATGCCTAATTCAATGTCAGTTTCAAACCTCTGGGCTGTCCTCTCCTTTATGAGTGAAGAAAGTGTTGAGATTGCATTTATGTATATGTTTAAACTGATCGCTATTTCCAATGGATATTAACTTCTAATCACTTTCTTCAACTTCTAAAAGACTTAAGAGAAACATTTTATTTGTGATCTTACTTGCCCCAAGAGAAACATCTTTCTGAGATAAATTGCTTTGAATTTTACTAATTGGGCACGAAACTCAACGTCAATGGTGAACGCAAAACGGGAAACTAAAATTTAAGTGGGAAAAGAAACTTCTATCACGATCAACTAAAGTATCACGATCACACCATTGAGGAAAGTAACCGCACGCGAAATAACTCTCTTGTTTTGTTCTTTTATTCATTGTAGAAAGCAATAAAAAAAAAGTCACACCCAAAAAGTTTCCAAATTTTACTCCCCGTTATCCAGCACATATGATCATGATGACTTTTTATCCTTGAAGTACTTGGGCCATCTTTTCCTCGTCATGAAAACTCTCAAGTAGGCTCAAAAGTAATTTCCAAAAAGAAAAACTGGTCAAAGCTGAGGTGAGGAGAAATAATGTCGACCGTTGTTTGTCAACTTCACGCTACGAGAAATTCAGAAACACGACGTCAGCTTTGTTGAAATCACATTGAAACGGCGCATCCGTAAGAAGATGTTACCCTAAATTATTGTACTTTGGCAAAAGCTTAGACTTTGGCTGTAATCTTCAGTATACAATTAATTAATTAGTCTAACATGAAATGATGTAGGATGGCCAAACCAGCCATTATTGACCGTGCTTCTGTACATAGAGGACCAAGTTGGCTCGAGCCCACCAGAATGTGGGTACGACAAGCATCGAGCCAACGCGAGGGTCATCCTCGTGTCTGTTGTGAGTCAAGGAACGTCGACCGAAGCCGGCCACAAAAGAAAAATAGCGAACTTGGCCAGCCCTAAGCGTCTAGGAATCATAATGTGACCAGGAATTGTGGACGAGTCAGATTTGAGAAACATGGTGAAATCAAATTGCTCAATGTAAT
The DNA here is from genome assembly GCA_011799765.1 of Nymphaea thermarum. Taxonomy (NCBI): domain Eukaryota; kingdom Viridiplantae; phylum Streptophyta; class Magnoliopsida; order Nymphaeales; family Nymphaeaceae; genus Nymphaea; species Nymphaea thermarum. Next base: position 52,576 of record JAANDH010000551.1, read on the forward strand.
TAAGAATAGTGCTACGATTAGGGATGTCAAAATGTCCGATTTGAATTTGATATTTGATTGAACCAATCCAAAAAAAATAAAAAAATCGGATATGAAAAAAAAAGTTAAGAATCATATTCAGATTTAATAAATGGTATCCGATAGGATTTGGATATACATAAATATTCAATTAGATTCAGATACGAATTTGGGTCGGATTCATTTTTAGCTAAATATTCTATATCTAATGCTATTACATTTTGAAAATTGACAGAATCCGGTTAGAAATTCGGATTCGGATTCATATATGAATATAAAAATCGGATTCGGGTTGGACAACATGACTTTTCAATACACCCGATACATCAGATGCGATTTGGATTTCAGATCACTTAATCCGATTCATTAGGAGAAAATTTCAATTGCTTCAATGTGTCCATTTGGGCATATACCCAATTAAGTTTTAACGCCTGTCATGACATTCACACACTTGAAGGAGATGATATGCAAACGCTAACAAGGATGTTAATAAATCCGATTTAGATTGGATATCTGACCAAACAACATAAAACAAATTGGATATGAAAAAAAAAAGTTCAGATTGGATTCAAACATCAGAAATGATATCCCATAGGATTCGGTTTAAGTAAATATTGACAAGATTGGGATTCGGATTGGGATCAGACATGGTTTTTAAACTAATATTATATATATTTTTGGATTCGGCATAAAAATCGTAGTTGGATCTTAATCTAAAAATCAGATTTTGAACGAAATTGGATTTTAGATTCAAATATGGTACAAAATTTTCTTCATTGTATTTGAGTATGAACTCAAATCCGAATATATAGATATCTGAAAGAACATATATGTTAAAGTATACATCCTACTCCAATCCAATCTGTTGACATTCCTAAGGTTGGTCGCCCAATAATAAGGACTACTCAATAAATGGGAGCTACCATGTTAGCAATCACTAGGAGTAACTCAGATTATTTCTTCATTTTAATCATAATAATCGGATGTTCAATCTTTTAAAAAATCTTAAATGTGAGAGTTGGGACGAACGACATTTGCAGGACTATTTAGCAATGAGAACAACTTGTTAGTGTTTTATGAATCTACCTCAAAGATGATGACAAGTTCATAGAATATTATGTTGCGATGTATTATAAATGTACTGTGGTCGATTCATGAAACAATAACACACTATTATTATTACCAAATGACCTCATGTCTCAATCTAACAGTACATACGAACCACTCAATAATCCCCTTCCCAGAAAGAAGGAGAAGCTAAGAACTCAAGTAACACGTTTTAGAGAAGAAGCAATGGTTTTCATGTGAAAAATGAAAGGTCTACATGGTGCCGCATTTTCCTTTCAAGAAAGTAGTCATTTTCCCATGAAATGATTTCACACCATCAAACAGTTCACATAAGGTCAACTTTTTCCACAACACATGAAGCAGATTGTTCATTTTGTGGGTTCCATGGAGTTTGGCGGAGACTTATCATTTAATTTGTTGGCAAAAATGAAACTAGATGCTTTCATATCGTCATCTCCTCTTTACGTTTCCTTCCACCAATTATATGCAATCAGACTGTACGGGACTCATGAAATCGATGAAAAGCGACACAAGATGTCGCAATCTGTTCGGTGGTGAGGAAGATGAGAGGGAAACAAGAGTGGAAAGCTACTGTCATCTACCATGCAATAATGTAGACCACTGTAGCCTTAACCTGTGATTGAAGTTGGTTTGGACCTTGCGTTTCCTCCTGCAAAGCAAGGTGTAAAGAACAAAATTTAGAAATCAATGGAAAAAAAATATTACAGAATCATGCTTGCCTTTGCCTTTCTTTAAGTGAGATTTGGAGGCTGTTTGGCAACAGTAATGGGATATTACTGTTTCATGCATCTGTCAAAAAATTAGAGTAGATTCATGAAACGCTTTTTAGAATAATCTGTGACGAACCTGTCTATTTTTTGGGGCAGATACATGATACATGAAACAACAACATTGTTGCTATTGCCAAACAGTCGGAATTACATAGAAAAAGTGTGCTTCACTGCGGCACATTTCAGCATTTGAACTATGGGGATAGGATAGTGGGATTTTACCAAACAAGAGACTTAGTCAATTGAGAAATGCATGTTTTTTATTCAAAATGCCAATTTGCTTGGTTATCTAAAATTCACAGATCGTATCTGCTCTACCGTTGAGGTCAGGCAAGCTGGGGTCAGGCATATCCTTTACCAAATTATGCTGCAAAGGCAGACTCTGCATCTTGAACTTCTTCAACTTAAAGACATTAAGTCCAAGCTTTTAGCTGGTGATGATGATGCTTTATTTGATCTAAAAGTTTAATTTGCCTAAAAGAGAGATACTATGTGTGCCAAATTCTTGAACTTCTTCAACTTAAGAATATTAGACCGAACTTTTTAGCTGACGATGAATCTCTATTCTAAAAGTTTTATTGACTTAAAAGAGATAAACTTTGTGTACTTTAACTCTTGGCCTTCTTCAACCTAAAGATGTTAGAGTCCAACCTCTTACCTCTGATGGGGAAGCTTTATTTAACTAAACACTTTGTTTTCCTAATAAGGATAACCTTGCATGCAAGAAAAACTGTCTGAGCATAACTTACATGTTTTTTCATTTATTGTTGTGATGCACAAACTCCCTCAAGGACCAGACTACTTAATGGACTCCATCCTAATTGAGCGATAGACCGGCTGATCAAACCACGGCACGTTTTAAGGACAACACCACATGAAAGCTCATAAGTAGCAGATTGAAATTGTTCAGACTTCATTTTCCAACTTTTATTTTCCATCACAATTCTGTGATTTTGACACCTTAAACGGCCTATCTTGTAAACAAAGAAATGTTTATTTCTCACGGCCGGGTTTTAAAGATCATGATAACATTATTCCAGCAGTTAACTCTACAGCAATATGTGTCCAACATTCTCAAAACAAAAGAAGAACAAAAACCAGCTTGATTCCCTCCCTGGCTTGTAAATTTCATTGTCCAGGATATTCCACTAATAACCTCAATTTATTTTCGCAACCATATCTTCCTTTTGCTTTTACTCTCCTCCTTTTGTTTGTTCTCTCTCAAAACATATATATATATATATATATATATATATATATATATATATATATATATATATACAGGTAGAACATAGGCAAGTTAGCAGACTGTTATAAAATTATGAAAATAACAACACACCTTGACAAACCTTGTATTGAACTCTTGATCTTTCTCAAGTTAATTAGTAGCAAGTTCAACCATTAACACCCACAAATATCTGGTCTTGAACTCTTTGACCTTTTTTAATTTAGAAGTCTTAACTGTCCACATATTGGTGAAAGAAGCTGGTATGATTTCGCTGATCTGTAGTACACTTTGGCTTCAAATTTCCAATTTCTTTGTGGGACGCAATTGGATCGAACAGACTTTCGAAATTGGACGGCACGAGCCCTTTGTTGTGTTACTAAAATTAATCAAATCATCCATGAAGGTGATCAAGACATGATGATAATGGTGCTGACAAGGACTAAGAGGCCAGTCTTCCCCACAAGCTTGTTTGCAGAACAGAAGCTCTTGTTGATAAACTATTAATGCAGCAGCCCGTCCTTTATGACTACTCATTTCAAAATTTTTGTTGGTTTCCCAGATTTCTATATCGACATTGTAGACAATTTTGATCTAACCATTGCATCTTAGCTTGTTATTTCCAGGAAGAAATTGCATAAAGAACTGATCTTTTACACAACATGGAATTATTAGACAATGCCAGAAACTTTTGGCCTCACCAGGTTAGGCATAACTCATATATTATAATACTTGATACTTCCATCATAGAGTGGTCCTTGCTTACATGAGCACTTCTGTCACCATTTTGAATACCAGTTAGTGACAGCTTGTTCTGGTGTTTCAGTCAATAATGTACAAACCACTCTTAGGTGAGAAACTATTTAACCTGATCTATGGTTTCCTGATCTCTTGATAATGTCATGGTAGTTTTTAAGAACCTTGACTCTGGCAAGCACTTTGCAGGCCAAGAAACTGTGCCACCACAGGTTGATCTGTACCTATATACTACAGTAAAAATTGTGACCAATTGTTTTTATCCAGCCCTCGCTTTTGGCCAATTCAATGACATTTGTATCTTTCTAAAGTACAATTGTAGTCAAAGATACAAGACTTTACAATTGATGAACTTGTAAAAGGGGCTCTGGTTGCCAATTTCCTAGCAAAGCCATCAGAATTACTACCTGTGAGGACTATTCCATCAACTCAGATGATGGAGAAACCAAGCCTCTGTGAATTAAGTTATTGTTAGCAATTCATCTATGGCAGGATGAATGCTGTTCATCTGTAAGACGAATGGCTCCAAAAGTTTTGTGGGGCTCATGAGAAGACGGAAGGGTTTGTCCATCGTCATTGCAATGGCTCATTCAAGGTGATCAATCTCTTCTAAGAAGAAGGATATTATTGCAGCTCTCATGGACAGTCTTAAGCCATTAGTATACTTTGGGAGATCAATTATTCTGTAAGAACTCTATGAACAGGAGTTGACAGAGAGAAGCTGTTTTATTCTTGTTGGTGTAGACATGCGTGAGAAAGGTGGATTATGATTGAGAAAGAAAAGACAACTTACTTATTTGGGAATTCCTAACAGGCTCACTCTCTTAACCAGCACTGTTCGATATATAATTGGCTTGTTCCCTATCCAATGAACTAATGACACTTTGTTTGTGATTCGATTTCTAAAAACATGTTATCTGCTGGTTTCCTCCATTGACATGATGATTCCTTTTTAGTTCATTTCGGCCTGTAAGGAAAATTATTTACCTTCTCGATCCCCAGTAGGGCTGTACATGAGTCGAGTCTAGCTCAAGTTTGATTAGCTTGACTCGACTCACATATTGCTCAGCCTGAGCTCCACTTGAGCTCGAGTCCAGCTATACAAGGTCAGCTCGAGCTCAACTTGATAGACTGAATCTTACCTCACGGTCAACTTGATTAAGGTTGTTCATCGACTCCCTTTTTAACCTGATTTCTTTCCTTGGTTTTAAATTTGATGATTTGCAAAAAAGGAAAAAGAAAAACAACTTATATTAGATGTTCTTACTCGAGTTTCTGTAACTTTAACTTGACTCATTTATAAGTTCGAGTGTTCAGCAAAGACCGAGTTCGAGTAGAGCTTAATCAAGCGAGTTCAAGTCGAGCTCGAGTTGGCTCAACTTGTTGTACAACCCTAACCCCCAGAAGGAATTTTCTTAAGAATGAAGTTTAGGTTATCATCAACGCCACATTAACCAAAATGTTGGCCTTCTCCTTTTCAAACTAACATCCAATTAATGATCATCTAAAAGTGGCGACTATGTGTTTCTCTACATATAATTATATTATATGCTTACACAGATAATTATATTATATTATACATCCATGGGTGAGCAGTTTGGATTTGAAGCTATTTTCTAGAAGCTGTACTGCTTCATGGTTCCGCAGCAGGATTCAAATATTTTGGGTCTTTCTTTCAAAGCCATCATCTGTAAGGAACCAGGCCATGAAATGAGCAGTGCTCAGGGTGGCCGATGTCATGAATCTTTAATTAATGATAAAGAACTGATATAACATGGTGGCTATGCCGGGTCACAAGTAGTTGAGTGCAGCTCCTGCAACTTGTTTCAAGGAGGACATTTGGATATTCTTTTGTAACTAATGGCCGCCTCATGACCAATGACCATTTAAGTTAGCTCGATCAACCAAAGAACCTATTATTTTACCAAACCGTGACTGCCCTCAATCATCCAGCCTGACCTTGACTTATAATTTGCTTTCTAGAGCAAACGTTTCCAATCTTCCAGCCTGACCTAGATGACCTCCAATGAAAGAAAAAGAATTTCATTCTACAAGAGGGCGTTTGATTAATTTCAGATTTGAAATTCATCGATTTCATGTGGCAAAAGATTTGTAGCAAAATTAATAGTTCATCAAAGTAAGGAATACTAAGATCCGTACTTGAAATCCTTATTATTTACCTTGTTATACAAAGAAAAAGAGGTCGGATTTTATATTAAAATGAGAAGGGTTTCCTTTCAAGTCCACTATTCTCACATTATGAGAATTTTAGATTAGGGACAACCAAAAGGCTCCCTAGCTCGGGCGACACATTTAGAGCCCATTATTGAAAGAAGACGTTGATGTGTTTGGAACTACATGTGGGCTGGTGTTGGCATTTCCGCATGCTGGACTCAAATTTTCATGATTTTACACATACATGCTCAACAAGTTGCAGATTTCTATATATGGGTGCCATGGTAATCTAAAATTACGGGTAAACAGCCAGTTGAGCTGCTCGAGCTCGACTCATTAAAGCTTGGCTCGTGAACGAGTTCGAGCCGAGTCATTTACTTAACGAGTCGAGCTTGAGTTCACGAGTCGACTCACCCAAATATTTGAGTTGATTTCGAGCTCAACACATAACTGCCGAGTTGAGCTCGAGCCTTAATTGAGTTTATCACTCCAAAATAAAGTCGATATACTGAAATGAGTTTACGAGTTTGTCGAGCCTTAATCGAGCCGAGCTCGAGCTTAACACGTAGCCATGAAAATCAATTCTATTCTAACAAGTTTGTAGAGCCTTAATTGAGTTGAGCTCGGCTCAACTTGTTACGGGGAACATCCGTTCTATTCAAACGAGTTTGTTGAGCCTTAATCGAGTCGATCTCGAGCTCAACACGTAATTGCCGAGTTGCTCGAGCTGCTTCCATCGAGCTATTCTCAAGCTCGAAGTTTCATTAGTGGACCCGAGCTCGAGTTGACTGAACTCAGGCTCGACTCGGCTCATGTTCACCCCCTATCTAAAATTAAATTACTTTATGCCCCTCGACCTAAAATTTTTTGGCTCCCCTGAATGAAACTCAAGATGAACCCAGGCTGGATCCGGCTGTAATTTCAGTAAGCTTGTTTCTCAATATGGTTCCAATTTTGTGGGACAGTTGACATGATATTGGATCCAACTCAACCCGACTCCAATTTCAGTAAGAAGCGTTGGTCAATGGGCCCCTGCCCACGCCTTTGAGCCGTCGATGACGACGTGGCAGAATTTCACACGCAAAAAGGCTGTGAGCCCTGCAGATGACGAAAGTTCGTTCTATGTCACAACAAGGGCGTGCGGACAGCAACAACTCCGGACCCGTATTCAACGAGCAATTTTATTTTATTTATTTTTAACCGTCTGACGTTAGGATTTGTATTTTTAAACATTTTAAAATATAAAAATAAATTTTCCATGAAAATTATAACTTCATCGAAATTATTCTAATTAATATAAAATTAATATTCAGCTTACTTAGTTGCCGGTTCCATAATCCATACCCAATTTTCCACTGTACTCCATGAACGACGGAAAACATTCATGAGTCTGATTGGAGTTGCGTGCACTCCCATGCATGAAAAATTATGCCTATGGGTGTGCAATGAACAAAATATCTTTGGTTAAATTAAGAAACATTTTAGAAAAGTAAAAAGGGATTATGAAAAAGTTTAAAATAAACATGATTTTATAAAAAAATAAAAAATATCTGATTTTCCCTTTAGTGCATGTGTGTGCGTGCACGCAACACAATCACCTTTTTCACTTGTCTGGGTGGATTTTCTCAAAGTATAGTTTCATATGCAAGTGAATTTCTAAGTGTACCTTCTATTTTTTAACTTACGTATAAAAGTTGAGTAGCCTTTTCGAGGGAAGTAGAAGAGAAAATGAAATATATGATCTAATACACAACATACACGACTACTATAATTTCTCGTATTATTTCTTACAGCTTGTCCAATACAATTTCTTAAAATTAAAAGAATAAAAAAATAAACAATAAAATTTGGAAAACAAATCTCTAGCCCCGGAGAGGGCAACAGCTGCGGACATCCACTTTTGGGGGCCGCCATTAACGACCCTTCCTCCTCCTTCACCTTCTCTTGTTCCTGCCGCCAATCAACAGGGCGACGTAGAAGAGCAGCCTGAAGAAGAACCCCATTGCCACCGTCACCCAGAAGCAGTCCCACTTGGTCAACTGCGTGACGCTCTGCTCCTTCAATATGTCAGCTCCCGTCGTCACGCACGTCGTCATGGTAACGTTCATGCCCAATGAATTGCTCAGCGTCTTCAGCAGCCCGGCCTTGGTCGCGTCGCTCAGCCCCTTCAGCGGCGTATTGTCAAACATTTGGCCGCCCGTCGAGAAGCACTGCTTCGCATTCTGGAACTCGTTCTGCAACACTCCCTCGTAGGGATACTTCACCATCGAGAGGTAGTGGAACCAAATCCAGTACCGTGGTATTCTGTCCCTGTTGATGAAGAAGCCGCTGAAGAGGAGGGAGTACGAGAGCACAGCAATCGCAACAATGTAGCCCACCATCACTTGCGATATGATGCCGGAGATGAAGGTGACGAACCCGCTTCCGGCCCAAAAGGAGGCAAAAGTTATAGCAAAGAAGTAGAGAAAGCCGTCCCTGCCGCCGGCGAGGCCGACGGCGAAGAAGGTGATGGAGGCGAAGACGAGGGAGAGGAGCACCAACGACGGCGTTGCGACGATGGCGTTGGAGATAACGTAAGAGGAGCGACGGTAGGCATTGTAAGCAGTCTCCCTCATGTAGATGTAGCGCTCCTGGAGAAACACCGGCAGGGCATCGGCGCAGGTGTAGAAGGTTGTGGACATGGCAAAGGCTAGGAAGCCGAGCCGCTCCTGGACTCCCTTCGGCGAGGAGTCCAAGCGCCAGAAGATGGTGGCGAGGATGAAGCCGGTGATCATAACGATTGCAAGGCGCGTGAAGAAGAGCTCCGGTAGCCGGCGAGTGTTCATCATGGACCGCTTCGCGAGTATGGCGGTCTCCTTCCATAGTGGGTTCGCAAACTCCGGCATCGATTCAGACGAGCTCCGACCGTCCTCACTCCCAAAGACGAGCTTTCCAAGGGAGATGCTGGCGTTAATCGCGTCCTTGAGAGTCAAGCCTTTGTCGTGTGCTGCTCTTGATGAAGCGCCCACAAACCTAGTTGATTTGAAGTTGTGGAAGTGATCAACAAGGTTCTTGGTTCCATCTTGGCTCACTTCGAGTTCACGGATGAGGTCGAGAGCAAACTCAATCGGGCTCTCCTTTTCCGGCACCGGACGGCCGAATTCTGCCAGAAAGGCCGGGAGATGAGTTGACGGCCCGTTGTACACCGTGGTGCCGTTTGAGAGGAACGCCATGCGATCAAGTAGACCGACGATCCGGTAGCTCGGTTGGTGAATAGACATGATGACGATGCTGCCGGTTCGGGCAATTCTCTGAAGAACTTTCACCACCATGAAAGCGCTGGTGGAGTCGAGCCCAGAGGTGGGTTCGTCTAAGAACAGGAGGATCGGATCGTGGACGATGTCGATGCCAATGGACACCCGACGTCTCTCCCCACCGGACACGCCCCGGTGGCCCTCGTCGCCGATGATGGTCTTGGCAGCACGGCGGAGGCCCAGCTGTTCAATGAGGGCTTGCACCCTAGCTTGCTTCTTTTCCTTGGAGAGAGTTCGCGGCAGCCGGAATTCAGCGGCGAAGGACAGCGTCTCCTCGACGGTAAGCATCGGGAAGAGAAGATCGTCTTGCCGGACGTACGCAGAGATGGAGCGCATGAGCCGCCCGTCGATCGCCTCGCCATTGAGCTTCACGCTGCCTCGCAGGCTCTCCTTAGCGATTCGGTTTGCTAGCGCGTCGATAAGCGTGGACTTGCCTGACCCACTAGCGCCTATCACCGCTAGGATCTCTCCCTCCCGGGCCTCACCGGAGATGCGGTTCAGTAGCATCTTGGTGCCGGCCAGCGGCGACCCGGAGGCGTCCATGGTCGTCACCGGCAGAGTTCTCTTACACCCGGCATCGAGCATTTTCCGGTGGATGCGAGTGCTGTAGGTCAAGTCGGTGAAAGTCAAAATGAATGGGACTGCATGTTTCCTCTCCTCCTCGATGGTCTTCCGAGATGGTGTTTCATCATGCTGGAGCAGATCACTGGTCGACCTTAGTTTCTGGTTTTGATTCCTTCCAGCGCCAATGGCAGCTTTCAGGTCATCATCGTCGGCATTTTGAAGAGTAGAAGACCCTACTCGAGAGCCTTTCATGTTGCCAAATTGAGCAGAAGGATTCTTCTACGCAAGCGATAGAGAAAGAGATCGAAGGGAGAGAGAGACCGATCTATGAAGTGCGATGGTGAAGGGAGAACAAAGAGTGACTTGTATTTATAGCATTAAAAAAGGGCTTCTAACGTCGAGAGGAATAACCAGTGAGGAAGATGACGTAAGTGAAGATGACAGGAGCATTTACGACCTTTCTTGACGACACTTGAGTTGTTCTTGTATTGGATTCTTTTTGTCTCTACTGTAGAATGCATGGAAGACTTTGAGATAGCGTCTGCTATGAATGCAAGCTTGAGAAGACGTGAAAAATGAGGAAATTGGCACTGTTGGCACCGAGAACTAAGGAACACGAGAATTTGCAAGGAGGAAGCGTCCAGGAAGTAAGGAGAAGTGGTTCTTGACTTTGCCACAGTTTTGACATGAAATAATTTTATTACAAACTTCGATTAACCAAATCATTTCAACTTTGTTCTCTGGTTTTTACTGGAATTTTTTTGTCTCGTCGATGAAATTGGTAAGCAGAAGGAAGCGTCCAGGAAGTAAGGAGAAGTGGTTCTTGACTTTGCCGCAGTTTTGACATCAAATAATTTTATTACAAACTTGGAGCAACCAAATCATTTCAGCTTTTTTCTCTGGTTTTTACTGGATTTTTTTTTTTTGTCTCGTCGATGAAATTGGTCAGCGTGCAAAGATCTAATGGTCGGCATCAGCCGCGGGACAAGAAATTTCTGGTTGAAGTGTAATCAAAGTTTAAATGTCAAACTTTAAAGTGCACTTATATATATAAAAAAAAAGAAACAGTAACTGGTGGCTCTGCCACTGGTCGGCATAATAAATTTGCATTAATCTCATCTCCTATGCTTATGCACTGATTTGACTAGAAAGATCATCTTTGAGCTTTGGTTGATTTCTTCTAACCTCAAGTCGTGGATGGCTTTATCACGTCCTGCTTTACAATTTGAAGTTTAGTTTGTATATAATAATGAATCCACCTACCCTCAAGAGAGACTCCAAGTATTCGTAGAAACAAAAACTGATTTTCTTGTAAATTAACTATTCAAAAGCGTTGGTAATGGTCAAGGATAATGAGATGAACATGTCCCTGCCCCTAACACTGAGAGCCATTGTAATTTTATTCAAAGGCTAGCTGCTGCCCCTTCAGTCTCAATCAGACTAATCATTATAATTTGGTTGAAATGATTTGAGAGAAAAAATATAAATAATTTGAATACTTAATTCATATGAGCTAGTACACTTTCAACTATAGTCACAATTAACGTCTTAGAGTCTTAAACGACCATGTTTTTCTCAGGTATAATATGGCGAGCTTAAAAAAATATAAAAAACATGGTAAATTTTTTAAAAATTTTAAAAAACTAAAAATAGGTGAAAAATTAATAACACAAACAGCAAAAGATAATAGATTTGCAACAAATAAAAAATAAAAAAAACTGTTTGACATTAAAAAACCGAAGAAATAAAAAAGGTGAAAAAAACTAACACAAAAAATGCATTAAAAAACGTGTTTTTTTCGTTTTTAACTTTTATAAAAATGTGTTTTTTTAAGTTTAAAACGGTTGGTTAATTTATCGTGCTTTTTTTTTTTTTATAAAAAAAACGCCTTTTTCTGTGACTAGTTTCAATAGTAAAATACCCAATACCTATGTTACTCATTTTTAATGAACCAATTGAATGTGTGAGCTAAGTTGGTAGCGGCACATGTAAGTGATGACTTGAAATCGATTCTTAGAAACAATTCAATAAGTACTACAAGATCAGCCTAACCTTCACCAAAATTTGGCGAAATCTAGTCTTATTTTCTTGGCAGACAAATGTGTAGTGTGATATAACTGGCACCACAAATACAGTATGTATAGAGAAATAATGTTTAACTTGTTCGACAAGCAAACATGCGGCGACCTGATCAGGAAGGAAACAAATTTGCTCATGGAAGAGAACGTAATGAAATAACGTCGGCGAGTTGAAGGGAAGGAAGAATGCAACAGTGACGGAAAGAAATTCCTTGATGGCGAGCGCACGGAAGGGAAGACTTATCCAAGCAAACTTTCTCAACGAAAACGGAGAGACAAGTCTTAAACGATTTATCGGAGACGTATATCATTCGTGCACAGTAGTAAGCAGACGTACGGACGTGCACAACAATAGATTTTTTTTTGTTCTTTAATTTTCTTTTTGAGTAGAATTTTATTAATGGAGAAATTTGCAAGTCCTCTACAAAGGAGCATGGTGTAGCTGGTTGCGCTGGTGAAGCGTTGAACAGCTGTTTGCCGGAGAAATTCTTATAAAAGTGTAGCTGGTCGCGCTGGTGAAGCGTTGAACAGCTGTTTGCCGGAGAAATTCTTATAAAAGCTACTTCTTTGGACTGCAAAAAGTAGGTGTGCCACATTTAGCTTGTGCTTTTCACTTAGGTTCCAAAGCAGCCATAAACCTTAGGAGTAAGGGCTAATGGGTAGAGACTTGGGCCTAGGGATGTTAATATATCCGATTTGAATTGGGTATCCGACCGATCCGATCCGAAAAAATCAGATATGGAAAAAAATTTAATATCTGGTTAAAGTCAGATCGAATTCAGATTTAATAAGTGACATCTGATTGGATTTGGATTCAGATATACATAAATATCCGATCGGATTCAGATATGCATTCAGATTGGATTCATTTTTAAACAAATATCTTGTATTTAATGCTATTAAAATTTGAAAATTGGCAAAATCCGGTTCAAAATTTGGATTCAAATATAAATATGAAAATCTGATTTGGATTATAAAATCGGATTTTGGAATTGGATTCGGACATGACTTTTTTTTATTCGACTTCGAATCCGAATTCGAATCTGAATATGTGAATATCTGAAAAAATGAATATGATTAAGGATATATCCGATCCGTTGACATCCCTACTTGGGCCTCTTGATTAGGGTCATATATAAAGGATGCGGACAGTGCAGGAACAAGCATGGAGAAATTATTCAATATCAAATGCGTATTTCCTCTGTGATGAGGGAAAAATTTTACTCGTTCTGGCATGAGTTGGTGTTTATGTTGATCTAACTTGAAGTAATTTTCTAAAATGCTGGAAAATGTTTCAGCCAACTTATGCTATCAATTATGGCAAGTAAAAAAGTAGAACTTCTAAAGATTTAATTTTCAGAAAATAGAACGGGATCGAAGGCAGCCTAAAAAATTTCATTTTTTGGAAAATTATTATTTCAAGTTACATTTTCTCCATAAAATAGCAAAGGTTCAGTATATGCAGAAGCATGCAGAGTTTTATAGACATTAAAAATTTAATCCGTAACACTTCCAGAATTGTTGGTAAAAGTAACCGAATATACATTTTTTACACTGAAATTAAGGAAATCCTTTCGAAAAAAAAAAGTATAATAATAAATAAAGCGCCATAAATTGCCCATGAATCAAATGGATTAGTGCCCTCAATTTATCCGATTTAAATAAGATGAACTCTTAATCATGTCTATTTTTTTTAGATGTTCATGTATTCAGATTCAAATTTCTTTCAGAAGTTCACATATTCAGATTTGGATACCACTGAAGAAAAGACTAATAATAAAGTGTATTTAAATCTGAATTCGCAATCCATATCCGACTTTTAAATTGAATTCAAACTGCACTACTATAAATTAAGAGCCACTTCAAAATGTGTGGACATTGCATATAGAATACTTATTCGAAACTAAATCCAACCCAAATCCAAATTGAATAAGATAATGATTTAAATTCAAATCCAATTTAAAATCCAAATGCTACCTGTAATTTTTTCATATTCGATTTTCTGAAGCAGTTAGGTTGAATATCAGATCCAAACAAGATTTATTGGCATCTCGAAACGGATTTCCTACCAACTGGATTTAAATAAACAGATTCAGGTCAATACGCCGCAAAAAATCGGTCTCTGTACAGTAACACGAACTTGAATTACTCGCACACATGATGTCAACTCGGATGCTTCGGCGTTAATATAGGCCATATTTTTCATGTTTGATTTCCTTAGGTCTGACTTTTCTACTAGCGAAATTAAATGTCATCGTGATTTTCTTGGGTCACGTTTGATTACTGCAGATTTCATATCCGCAGTTTTGAGGTTGAGGTCAACACCTCATCCCAAAAAATAAAATAAAATAAAATAAAAAATAAAAAAATTGAATCTCCAATCTACGCTTTTACACTATAGCATGGATTTGAGATCCATGTTGGGAAAGATGCTGAAATGGACAATTTGATAAAACTGTCTGTGGATTTCAAATCTCAGGGATATAAGATCTGTCGGAAATCAAACGCAACCTTGTTGCTGTCACTATTAAGGTGGAATATGACGTGGGTGAAGAAGAAAAGACGAAGATTGCTTGCATTATTCTTCCGTGTATTCCCAGAATTTGTTGCTGCTCAAGAATGGTTCATTTGGGGGACAATGGTGGTTTTGAATCCGATTTCTGAGGGAGGCTTCTAAGCTCGCATTGCGAGTCAATTCCGTTTGGTGCTCTGGGCCTTCAGAGCCTGCCACGGGGGGGGTTGGCTGATTGACCTCAGTTTCTGACCGTGGTTCCGCGAAGGAGGAATCGCTTGATGCGCCTTCAGCTCCAGACGGAGTCTTCTTGAGAGGGTCCAATTATATTTTTTGAAATTTTTACAGGGGCCGAAGTATGTTTCTCGAAATTTTAACGGAGCCACCTAAGTTTTATAATTTATAATGGGTAATTAAATTTTTTAGGGAATGACCCTGTCCACCCGGCAAAACCATGAATTTTTTGTCATAGGAACCAAACTATAGTTTCAAAATTTTTTAACAGGGGTTGAAGTAGAAATTTTCAAAATTTTTATATATATTAAACTTTTTTTTTTTTAGATTTACGTGTAAATTTTTGAAGTTTTTAAGTCTGAAGGAGGGCCAAGGCCCCTGCTTCTTGGTAGCTGCCCAACGTTTTGCATGATTTCTTACCCCTTTTTTTCTGGACAAAATGAGAAGTTGCTCATAAATCTTTTGAAGCAGGGTGTAAGCTTAACTTGTATTTACTCATGATCCAGTAACTAAGACATTTTAAACATATCTTACATTATCAGGTCACTTGAAGAAACATATTAAAGTATTTGCAGGTCAAAAAATGGCCTTGATTTAATCGTGTACCTTTGATAAGGAATTAGCTCAATCTTGGCTTTGTCACAACATATTATAGTATTTAAAAGAGGTAAATAGGCTTAGACTTCATATGCTGATATTTCTGGCTTTTAGTTTTCTATCTTCTAATGAGAAGCTAGCTCGATCTTGGCTTAGGACGTAGAATTCTATCACCTAAAGTCTTAAGGTACTTCACGTTCAAACTTTATGAGCCTTACTGTCAGTTTAGTTATTTGAAACAACATTAATGTTTGAACGTGTCAAACTTGGCATGATTCGCTAGATCAAAACCTACTTTTGGCTCAAACATTGGAAGAACTAACGCAAAAACCATATGAAAGGGCTGGAGGACGGAGTGAAACTTTGTATTGACATTTCAAATGGAGATCATAGCCCTGGTTTTCTTCGTATTTCTGGTAGTTGATTTTCCTACGAGTAATATTGGCAGGACACTTTTATGGCATTCATTGTTGTGCATTTGAAAGACCTCGAAAGTGGCCTAGAAATATTCAGTGGTTCAGCATCATCTTGGTCTACATCCAAAGTCAAGTTTTGAGCTATGGCCTCATTGAGTTTTCTGGTTCGCTTTTTTTCCTACTTTAAATGAATGGGTTCCTTTCCTTTTTACCAGACGAATATAACTTCCAGCCTTGACATTTTAGACTTTTGATCACAAAGGTAAGTAGCCAAAGCAAAGGAATGGACAGGAATATCAAATATGGACGTTGGGGAAAACATCCCCTGTTTGTTTACAGAAAGAATACATATAGAATGAGCTTTACAAAGAAACATGGAAAAGGGGAAACCATTACCAGCTTGGTAGTGAAGTTCCAGAGCCTCACTGATATAAGATCCTGGCCATGGAGGACTGCAATTATGAAACTAACATATGCCACCAAGAACGGAGGTGGGGCTATCTTCCAAACAACTGATCGCCATTTCTTTTAAAGACACTCCAAACCATTTTTGTAGGAACTCTTTGATATTATAAAGCCCAAACCAGACAGGCAAACTTACACTGCAGAAACAAATGCTGGGAAATGGACAGTGCAGGTCAAATTGTCTCTTTGAAAGGCCCTTTAGTGAAAGCATCAGCAAGATGATCAAAACTGAGAAAGTAAGAAGCTCAAATTTTACCATAGGACTTTATCTCTTACAAAGTGGCAATCGACTCATATGTGTTCCATTTGTTCATGAATAGCAGGATTGGCTGCAACATGAATAGCTGTTTCATTGTCACAAAACATTTTGATGAGAGTCTCAATTTGAAACCCATGCTTGAAAGAAGATTGCTTGTTCATGTGAGTTTACAGGAAATGCAGCCATAGCTCGGTATTCAGCTTCAATGCTGCAATGATCAACAACATCTTGCTTTCCACTTTTCTATAATTGGGATTCCCTCCATAAAGATGCACTATGCCACTGAAGGTACTCTTTGGTTACATAAATACTGTTCAAGTTATCCCCACAACAACAATGTCATTCACATTTATTAGGACCAGGGTGATATCTGCTCTATACATTATTTCTAACCTTTGATATTTTTCTTTCTGACATTTTTTTCTACTCTTATCATATTCTTTTATCATCATCCTTAAGAAGGACGGCAGAGAATGATGTCAACGAAAAAGAATTCCACACAGAAAGAAAATTTAAGTCCACAAAGAGGGCAGCGACGGAGAACTACATAACAAAGCAACTAAGTTAACAAAATTGGTGCGACTCATTCATGACATTCCAGAGAAGAAGCAGAACAATCAGATTAAAATCATACATTTAATACATTTAGTAGCTTACAAGAACTAGATATTGGCAGCGTTGGTTTATCAAAAGTCGCAGAAAGAAGTCTCTCTCTCTCCCTCTCTCTCTCGCTATAACAGCAAATCAAGAAGAACAGGAAGACAGATAGAGCGCCAAGAAAGCAAAACAAAAAGAGGTTGGTTAAAAATTTTTGCAGGGATTGCTTCAAGGCTACTCAATGAAAACTCCTGGGCACCAATATATCCTTACTCGCAGAAAGAATGTTGGGAATAATAAAATTAGCACCTTCGATTCCCTTAGTTCCCATACTTGGGAGCCCTCTCTTCATATCTACTTGCATTATGCTAGAAAAGATAATAGCGTCCTCCAAGGTATCGCATGATGCCAACCTACAGATGCTCTGCACTTTCGCATTTGTTTGATAGATGACAAGGATATGCGAATTCAACAGATTCAAGAATTAGTTATGCATTTCGTGGCCTCACCTGTACGCTCTTCTCCTCGTTGTCATTGTTATTCGACCATTCGGGCGATACGTGTATTTCTCGGTAGCAGCCCCTTCCATCATTCCTATTCAGAGCACCTTCACAACTTTGGAAGCCAGAGACATGCCTGCTCGAGGAGAAGCGCTTCCGCTTCTCTTCATCTTAATAAGCATTCTTCTTTCCGTAGCCTACTCCTCATCCGCTCCTCGTCATCTTCATCTCGTCCTTGTCGTAGTCATCGCCGTCAAGTTCTCATCCTTCCCCTCCCATTCTGAAGAATCCCCATCTCCATCTGATTCACTTTCCTTATCATCCTCATCTTCTTCGTCCTCAGAAGATTCTGATGGTGCCGAAGCGACGGCATTGGCAGCATTTTTCCCGCCATCTGCCTCCATCTTCAAGAGTCGGATATACTGAAACCGCATGCTCACCATGGGATGCTTCTCGATCAACAGGTCTCTCTTGTAGGCCTCCCTGAGGATGACGGTGCAGGTTTTGAGCTTGTTTGAGACGTAGAAGATTCCAGGGTGATGCGCGAATGCCCTGGCAAACCTGGGCCTGAATCCAAGATGCTCACCGAGGGCGAGGACGTTATTTCTCTCCGTCTTCTTGGAGATGAAGAGGTGAAAGAGCTCGTGCAGAACGCCCACCATCCATTTCTCCCCCAAATCACTCTTCGGGTGCAAGTGAGAAGCGTCTTCATAAGGCGAAATGTACGGCAATTTCTGCCATTCATCCACCCATCGCTTCACCTTCTTCTCCAGATCGAACCCTGTTGAGAAATTCATCGGAAACGCGAGCGGCATGCCTTTTCTGCAACCTCCTTCGTCTGCCTTAATGGCGTTCTTCTCCATGACGGACACGGCGAGAGCTTTGCTCCAGCAAACCAGCTCCAGAGCAGGATCATGACGCGGCGGCCCCAAATCGACAATCTCGAAGTAATCGGGGAAATCCGGCACCAACCGGCGGGCATAGTCATCCGGCAAGCCGAGATCCCACATCAATTGATCAATGACTCTCAGGGGAAGCCTCTTCTCCCTCGTCATCATCAATAATTTCAGTAGCCGATCGGCAGCGTCCTGCTTCTGACCATCCAGAACCCTCTGCTCCTCCTCGTCCAGTCTAATCGCCTCAGCCGTTAGACGCACAAGAGGGCGCTTTCCAACGGCGGCGTCTGTGAACTCCTCGAAAACAGAGGGGTATCGCCGTATGAACTCGATGGCTCTGGTGGGAAGACCAAGCTCGTCCTTCTTCTCAGACGCAATGGAGACGAGGAGGCACCGGCGAGGCTCCCTCTTTATGAGATTCTTGAGGGCCACCATTGGCCGGAGGTGCTTCTCCTTCTCCACAGCGTGGTCAAGTCCCCTGTCTCTCACCCACTTCATCTTCACGTCCACGAAGCCTGCCCTCCTGATGAGGCGGTAGCTCTCGTGCTTCTGCTCGTCCTTCAGAAGGCTGCCCGCTGAACCAGAGAGGTGGAGATTCAGCCAAGGTGTTGTGACTCCATGGCTGGACCTCCACAGACCCCCGCTCAATCGACGACGAATCATTACTTCCCCTCAATACACTCCCATCAACCAGGAGAGAAAGAGAGCGCCCGTCGCCTTCGACTTGCAATTCCGCAACTTCCGATGGGGAAGAGTAGCAGAGTTCCTGAAGGGATTCTTCTGCCCCAGCCGGCCGCCCAGGGTTTTGAGAGGGGTTTGGCCGTGGAGACTGGGTGAGGAAGACGGCGTAAAACGATGGATATATCTCCACCGTCTATGACTCCCATCGACGGCCCCGAAGATCAAACTTAAGTACGCATGTTTCTACCTGACAATAGAACCCATGAAACATCTCTCTCTCTCTCGCTCTCAGTTCAATGAAAATATTTTAAAACTCGATGACTTGGGACTCTGGCTCCTTCATCATAAACTCAAGACCCGGTGTGCCAATTTGCTGACTTGAGCTGAGTTTTGTTAAATATTGTTACAAAAAATGTATAATTTCTTATTTAAATAAAAAATATTATAAATGACTTGAACTCAAAAATAAATTAACCTAATATCAGGTAAGTAATATTGAGTTACTCATATTTATTCATGTGATAGCAAGAAGTAGACTTTGTTTATGTATTTTTTTCTTCTCCCTTATTTGGGACTGCTGGTCACTTCGTGTTTGATCCATTTTTGTTTCCCATACACTTGATCAGTAGGGCCTCGTTCTTGGCAAGCTTTTGCCTTTTGCGTGTTGTTTTCCATGGGATATTTGTTAACCGGGCCATCTATGCAAATGGTGTGTTCTAATTCTAGACATGATCAATAATGTTAACGAGATCCTGTTTTCATTAGTTTGAGGACACGATTTTGATCACACAATCATGGCTTTCCAGTTGCGTTACTTCTGTTATATACATCCTGCTCATCTTGTTTGATGAAATGCTTAAGAGAAGAGCTCTTCATGACATGAACTTTTGGTTGATAAATTAGTTGATAAAGTAGTTGTGAGAATGAGTTTAATAGAAGAAAATGTGGAAATTTGACAAAAGAAAAGAAGCCAGGATAAATTATTAACCTTGAGTTGACAGCAGTAAAATCTGATGGTTTCTCTGCTTGTTGCCGCTCAGGTTTTCCTTTATGTTTATGTTGATGCCTTCCATACATTGGGGAGCAGTCTCGAGAACATTGCTGAATAGGTCTGATCTGTTCATATGAAAAATAATCTTAACTTGTTTCAATCTACCCCCAAAGAGTAAAACTTTTAGCTTGGAACAGTTTATTATCTGCATAGCTTTCCTAGCAAGGCTTCTGTTTATTTTTGACGAGGAGTACCCACTGAATATCATTTTCTAGGTTCGTAAGGCAATGTTCAGATCAGTTTACAGTCGTCAACGTAAACATAAGTCTCTCTGTATCTCTATCTCTCTCTCTCTCGCTATATATATATATATATATATATATATATCTGGAGGTAGAACAGAACATTCAAGCCAGTGAAGGATGACTCCAACTCTGTCTATACTTTAACGAAATCCAAATCCCTTCTTATCAAATTGGATCCAGGTTGCTCCAGCTGCATTCAGTTCAGATAGCAACAAATGCTTATGAGAAAACACATTCATATGAATCCAACTGGATGTTATATATTAAATCGGAGAACTATTAGTCTTTCACGCAAGCTTATGACACAAGATATGCTATTGTCAATAGTAATTCAGGAGAAGTATGTAGAACCCTTCTCGAAAGCATAGATATCTGAATTAGAATATTACAAGTAAAGCTGATATCTGAAAATATTCAATAGATAGAACCAACATACAAATGTTTTGAAACATTTCAATTCCTTGACATGTTGTGAAAGAGCGCCGCAGACAAAATCAGATACTTTTGAGGTTTTCTCGTTCATCAAACAAGAAATTTTCAATTACCATTCGCCTTTCGAGTTAGAACAAGACTGAATTTTTATAATAAATTACCTTTTAAGTCTCTGTGATACATTTCCCTGTTATGGAAGTAATAAACTGCATTAATTAATTGCTGGAAATGGCTTCTTCATCCTCAAACAAAAAGGTGCTAAGGGGACATTTGGAGTAGGTTTAGAATACTTACATACTATTTCATTAACTCATTCCACACGTTCCATGAATCTGCTCCAATTTTTGGAGTAGGTTCATGGAACAGTATGCAAGTGTTCTTTTAGTTGAACAACCCACAGTAGGAACATTATGTAAGTGTTGCATAAATCTGATCCCAAGAACAATAGAACAGATTCATAAAACATTAATTCTAGTATTTCATAAATCTGCATTGATCTTTGATGCAGATTCATGAAACAGTCATCGGGTGTTCTTCTTGTCAAAGTGCCCTTAAAGGCTGTTTGGCAACAGTAACACAGTGTTATTGTCCCATCAAACTATCCAACAAAACTAGAGGAGATTCAACGAGCACTTTTCACCATGCAGTTCTATGAATTTTTGTTATTTTTTGAGGGCAAGCTCATGATATGGTAACATATTGTTACTATTGCCAAACAACCCTTAACTGGATGTAAAGATTCCCGCCCCAGCCGTCCTCCCTCCCAACTCAGCAACAAATTCAAAGGACAAAGAAACATCCTGGTCTGCTTCCCATTAAACAAAGAAGGAATTGCAGTGCTAGTCAATCATGCCATTCTCCTGAAAGAGTTATCGAATTGACTGAGGAGTGTACTATCAGACTGAAAAAACTGATTAATTAGATACCAATTATGATAAAATCTTCAAGTGATTCCAGTAATATATATTAACCAAACCCATAAAAGGAAAATCTAAAATCTTCACGTTCAGAATTATTGTTGCCTTAAGGGAGCGTTTGAATATGCAGATTTCGGATCGTAATCTGATGTGGTTTTGACATGACATGTTTTTCTGATGTGGCAAAAGATCCGATGGCAATATTCATGGTTTATCAAACTAAGGACTTAATATCTTTATTTCATTTCTTTGCATTAAAAGAAAGTCAGATTTAAGATCGGATGGAAGAGGGTCTCAAATACTAGGGATCTTGAATTTTGGGCTACCAAACATTGTATGACCATATGAAGCAGGCAAAACTAAAGTTAAATTGTTGAGCATATATGTGCATGTGTGTGCTTCTAGAGAGATATCTCTCCATATATATGATACTAAAAATTTTGGATTAAGCCAAATTACTTAATAGTATTAAATCTTGATAAGCTTCTTCGCATGCCCAACCAAAATAGCCTATTGAAGAGTAACCATATAGAATATATGGATGCAAACAAATAGAAACAGAAGGACCAAACTTGCCTCCACCCTTTCCTAATCGCAACTGGATGTATAATCTTCTTATACATGATGCAAAATGTTGGAGATATTCTTACAAATTAGGTGTTGAATAATTTAAAATTGTTTCTTCATGGATCCCTGCCTAAAGAAAGAAATCTGGGATATTTAGATATGTTAAGATCCTTATTTTTTCCTGATCTTTCACTATTTTAGCATTCATTTTTCTAGTTTATTTAATTCATGCGCCATCCTCTCTTCGTGAGTGCACGACTCCTCATGAACTTAGTATTATAACCTACGATCAAACATAATTGAAAGCATTAATATTTCCCATGGCTTTGATATATGCTTCAAACTCATAAACACAGTGATTAAAGATTTATACTCTCCCTTTTTGTTAAAACAAGTAAATAGACCTCCTCGAAAACACTCCTCAAAAGCAAATTCCGAGTTTCTCTGTGGCCCCTGCATGGTGGTGATGTTAATCAATTAATCTCTTGATTTTGCTTATGACGACCTTGGGTAGCAAATAAGGATTGACACTTTAAAGTTGTTTTGCCATCTTAGATATCATATTCTAGTCTGAGCTCAATCAATTCCGGCCAGCTATCTATGAATTGTATGCCTGCAATCCTAGTTACGCAAATTATAATTAAATTGTCATAACTTTTAAGGAGCTTGATATATCCAGAATCATGGAATTTTAGAATCAAAACGCTCATTATTTTAGAAACGTGATTTATTAAACAAACATGGTATTTTGTTTCTGGAATTAGGAGACTGAAACCTGGAATTTTGATTCCATTTCAGTTTGAGGAGGAACTAAGATTCTGGAATTTTCATTATTGAATCACAATTCCAAACCATCAAATACCATTAAGTGATTTTAGATGCTTGAAGTCAGAGGCGTTGCCAGCAATTTTTCATTGCAGGTGCCAAACTATAGTTTCAAAATTTTAAAAGATGTCGAAATATAATTTTTTCAAAATTTTTGTATACATTAAACGGGGCCCAAAAGAAATACAAGGCAAGAGGGGAAGCATGCAAAGGAAAGCAAAATGCTCGAAGGGGAACTCGAAACATCTTCACTGTTGGCTTATATATGACATAAGTATGAGAATGCACATAATTTTGGCATCTATAGTGTCATATCTTCAAACAAATTTAGCAAGAGAACAACGGGAAATCATTTATTTAAAATCACCTTTATGGGTCAAAATAACATCTTTCATGTTTGGATTGAAGTCTCCATGGTAAGTATGATAAATCCAGGCCCTTCTTACCCTTTCTACTATTCACTCTTCCACCATATTTTTCTCTCTTATCACGAATTTATCTTCTTTTAAACCTTTTTTTAAAAGCTCTTTTCTATAAAGAAATCATGGCTTTTTAAAATGTTTCATATATCCCCTTTAAATTAAAAGACAACCATACCCTTCAAACTATACATGTTTGGAACTGAAGTGCCCTACAAAATTGTTTTATAGAACGCCCCACCTTGAATGTCTGCCAAACATTTACTAACTTCTTTACAGTCATTTTAGTTTCTTAACAAGCTCGTCAATCTGCAAAAATATGGCAAATGATATGGGAAGCTGCTGCCGCATTATTAAATAAAAGGGTTACCTAATCTTGATGATGCTCATATTCCCTAAGAACATATTCGTTGAGTAAAATAATCTAATTTGCGCGAGACATAGTATCTTGGATATCAGCTTCCAATTCCTAAACAATTGTAGGCATCTATAGTGAAAAACTTCAGTTCTCATAGAAAAAAAAAAGACACTCCTCAAACGAACACATGTACAAATGTAAAAAAAAAAAAAAAAGCTAAGATACTCACTTGTACATTATACATATAAAGTAGATTAATTTCTAATTATACACAAATATGGCCAAGTTCACCACTCTTTGTCTACTTGCCAGAAACCTCAAAAACTCAATAAAACTTCTCTCAGTAGTTGAGAGGAAAACATTTGAAAGACCAAGTTTTCCATGCAATATCCAATGAATTTGTCAACCTCTTTGGCACCTACAATAAAGAAAAAGTGTTGAATGAGAAGGAAAGTTATAATTATTAGCTGACAGTTGACTGTTCATAACAACAGATAAAAGCTTGAGGTAGTGTGTGGATGCAACATATCTCAATCAAGTGCCCTTTTCAAAACAGTAAAGGGTCTTTGTCAATTAAAGACCCCAGAAAATGAAATAAATAAGTAAAAAATAGAAGGTATTTCTAATGGCGTGCAGCATTCGAAAAAGGTGAATGGAGAATATTGACATTATCGATGAAGTGCTAGAAAAGCACGCAAGGGAATAGAAGGCATTTGGTTCAACAATGGGAAAACTCTGTCCACTGGGAGTCGGGTTGGATGATCTTTCTGTTGATCCAAACTTCATTATATTCCTCTTCATCTTCTGATGATTGAAGGAAAAAGCAACACTACTGATAGTCAGATAATGAAGAAGCAGTGAGCACTCTATTAGCATCTACAAAATTGGTTTTGGTTTTTTGGATTGCTTCATAAAAAAAAAAAAAAGTTTTTGTCTTGAAAGTGATAGAATGAGTAAAAGGCTTAACCATTCCCAACGCCTTTCTTGAGAGTAACCAGGTAAGCACTAGCTTCTCTGCTTTGCACATTTCAATATTGTTAAGTGTTATCTCAAGATCCTATATGCATGTGTGCTCAAGTTAATCAAAATTAAAAAAAAAAAATTGATAAAGGGGGTCTAGCTTAAAATATAGTACTCGCAAGGTAGAACTATGAACTTGGAGGTTTTAATGAACTCCAAATGATAGTAGCAACATTAAAAAAATAAGATTGAAATGTAAAAATGTCAAATAGTTTAGAAAATAAATTGTTCAAAGAGAAACTTTAATATCATTTGAGCTCTTCCAATACTGTCATTAGAACTCAAGTGTTAAAGGCAATTTATGGTTGAAGAAAGTTTTTGCACATCAAAGTTTTCAACTTATTTTGATTTGAGAAAATATGATTGGAAAATATATTGGCAAGTTTATTTTTTGCAATATTCATAGTTCGATTCATCATAGGGCCAATAAGGAGGGACTTTTCAATATTGCAAATATTTTGAAAATCAAAGTAGTATGTTGATGAAGATTTGAATTAAAATGAAAAAAATATTACGATTTGTAAAAGAGTTTCCATTGAATCTTAAGGAAGTTTTAAGGTTAATCCCTAATCTGATTAGTACCTTGTTAGGGCTTGATTTTGGCTTAAAATTCTTAGAGATGTAGTTGTGCAAATTTATATAATCCTTAAGTGCATCATGTATGCATGAGTGCATGAACTTTATATGCTTGAAAACAGATTATTCATTCTTAGCATAACATTTATCTAAGAGCATTTCTACCATCACATGTATCTAAAGTTCTATTCATTTAAGAGACATTTTTCACTTAGAAAACTATATTACTGTAAAACTTTTCAAGAAAAGGTTTTTGAAAATATATTTAGACTGTAGGCCACCAAGTATTGTCTCAATGTTATCCTAAATACAGTACCTTGTTAGGGCTTGATTTTGGCTTAAAATTCTTAGAGATGTAGTTGTGCAAATTTATATAATTCTTAAGTGCATCATGTATGCATGAGTGCAAGAACTTTATATGCTTGAAAACAGATTATTCATTCTTAGCATGACATTTATCTAAGAGCATTTCTACCATCACATGTATCTAAAGTTCTATTCATTTAAGAGACATTTTTTACTTAGAAAACTATATTACTGTAAAAATTTTTCAAGAAAAGGTTTTTGAAAATATATTTAGACTGTAGGCCACCAAGTATTGTCTCAATGTTATCTTAAATACATTACCTTAATGAAGTCGATAGATTTTTAAGCCAAGGAGAATATATAAGAATTTAAAATCTAAACTTTTCTAGATAGAGATAGAGAGAGAAAGATGTTGAAAAGAGGAAAGGAAGATTAATAAAAGAGAGAAAGAGATATAGATCAATAAAAGAGAGAAAAAGATTTAAAGAGAGAGAGAGAGAGAGAGAGAGAGAGAGAGAGATTAATAAAAGAGAGATAGATATGTCAATGAAAGAGTGAAAGAGATTTAAAGAGAGAGAGAGAGATTAATAAAAGAGAGAGATATATCAATGAACTAGAAAAAGAGAGATCCATCAGAGGAAAAAGAGATTAATAAAAGAAAGAGATAGAGAGAGAGAGAGAGAGAGAGAGAGATTAATAAAAGGGAGATAGAGATACCAATAAGAGACATGGAAAGGGAGAAAAAGAGAGCTTAATAAAAGCAAGAGAGTGATATCGATAAAAAGGAGAGAAAACTAAAAGAGAGATTAGTAGAAGAGAGAGGTTAAAGAGAAATCACAGAGTGAGAGGTAGAGGGAGAGAGGGATACCTATATATATATATATATATATATATATATATATATATATATATATAAGAAAGGAAAAGATATCAATAAAAGAAAGAGAGAGATTTAAAAGAGAGAAAGAGAGAAATCAGAGAGAGAGAGCTAGAGAGAGAATAAAAAGATTTGCTTTAGTAATAAGGTATCTTAATTTTCGGTAAAAGTTGTGCTTCAACAGATAATTGTAGAAATTTTAGGACCTCATTATTTTTAGATAGACCAAAAAGGAACTTGAGCTCATTGAAGAGCCAAGACTAACCCTCCAAAGCCTTTGAAATCCACAAAAGAAATCTAAGAATAATAAAGACAGAGATTGGAAATATCTCATTAAACTTACGATTTGCAAGAGAAAATATGCCCCTCCCACCGACGTTGGATATGTGTTGGAACAAGAAATTTTTAAAATTTACATGCAAAATTTTTAATTTCTAAAAATCTGAGCTCCAGTACCCCCTCTGCGCTGCTTGGAGTCATAATCTTAATTCTCGTGCAAAAACTGATGATTTCATTATCTCTGTATAAAGTTCTACTGAATTTCATACACACACACAAAAGATTTCACCGCATATTCCTTCCCACAGATAAAAGAAGCGATTAATGTACAGCGACAAAAGATCATGGGCACACATAGTAACAAAAGTGTTTATGTATTTGAAAAATAGTTTATTTTGTGATCAGGGCTTTCATCCAGAACCTAGAAAACTACTAACTAATCTTTCTTACTTTAGCCATTTCTTCATGCATTTTGTATAGACAAGAATCTCAAGTCGAACTTCAAAAGCGAATCGTTTCTTGAGAAAATCAAAGTAAGGATTTTTGATTGGGCCACCGACAGAACTAAAGAGCTTTGTCATGCGAATCATGCCAGCATAAATCTTCACTGGCACAATTTAATTTGCGTGTGGGAAGTCTTAGTACCACACTACCACTTGCTACTTGTGTGGCAATTACTTGTGCAAAGTAATGAAGGGAAGAAGAGCAGGGCACTCGATTTAATGTCATTCGGCAGGCATGGATTCACCTTGACATTTCCCTTTTTGTTGCGATTACAAAATAACTTGCGGACCTTGATGATGGACTACCTTATCTCATGTGACGTCCTCCGCTCCAACTTGTGCACGACATTCGATAGGATGTAAAACAACATTTCGGATGTGCAAGAGGAGAATTTCATCTTATTGTCTGCTGAGAGCCAAAACTCATAACATCTTTTAGGGTATTAGGCTTGCTTTCAGTGTCTCAGTGTGATGCTCACACTCGGCTATGCTTTAACTTACTTATTAGAACCCTTTTGTATAGCATTTTCCACTAGCAAATGCATTAGAAGTTGAAATGGCCGGCCAATTAAATACAGATTTCTCAATCTCTTTTTAAATAGATAACCAATAGAGAGCTGTGTCTATTTTTGCACCTCCTGCTCTAACTTTAGCTTAGTTACTTTGCAGTTTAGTGCTTTAAAATACCTTTGTTACGAGTAAAACACTCATTACTCTATAGCCCAACCCACAGAGTCGAAGGGAAATCACGTAACCATTTGACCTAGAATGTGCACAAACATGTGTCCTATCTATGAACAAAGTATACCAGAGGCCGAGAGTCAGAGTTGACTCACTTTTCTCTTGGCATAAAGGAAATAATTGTTGACTGTGGTTTAAACCATGGTGTTGGGGCATTATTTTATATTTGATTCCGAGGGACAATAGAAGATAGCTCGATACTACTGTACATTTGCCAGTAATCCTATACAATAACATCACATCGGACACATCATGTCCTTCCTTCCACATGGTTTCCATTAAATGAGGGCCGCCTTTTATGGGGGATGATAAAGGCAGCTCTCTTTTCAAAGTGGGGAGAAAACTAAGAAATTATTTGACTATGAGAAAATGATACCCTTGAAGGTTAAATGCATTTATTCTTGGCTTTCACTCATACATGTGATCGGATTTAATGCATCGGTTTCTCCGTCACATTGGTTTGTCTATTATGCCGAGCCAGGGCGGAGTCAACGGGTCATCTTCTCTCTAGTTGGCACCAAGAACCATCAAATGGACGTTTAGTGGTCAAAAGTTTCAGTAGAAGACAAAATTAAATCACAGCTGGAAGGATAGTCTCATCAAATTGCATGCAAATGGAGGTTGGATGTTAAAAGTTTGAAGAGTTACACCCAAATTAATTGTTGTTGAATCAATGTAGATGCAAATGGGGATAGTTTCCCTACCCTCAGCATCGCTCCCTGTCCCTCCCATGTGGCAATTCACATCAGGCACATCCCCAATCGGGTTAGTGCAATGATTGGGGCAAGAGCCGGAAGTTTTCATTTTGAATTCTCATGATATCAACTTTCCTTCTGTGCTATAAACAAAGACCAGAGACCATTGACGTGTAAGTTGAAGCACGACGGGCCGAAACACCTAAAGCAGACCATGTATCGTATGTGAACAATAGGTTAGGTAGAGGCTTCCGCCTTTTTCATGGGTGGCCCCCCTGCTTATTCAGAATTCATATCAATATCACATACAGTTTGGTGGAAGGATAATAAAAACTAGTCATGTAGGTGGTTGGCCTGCTCTAAACAAGCTAGCTAGCACAAATTTCTAAGCATAGGTCAGATGTATCTCCCATTTACAAACTCCTTATGTTAATCCCCAACGACAATCATGACATTTGTCACAAGCTCTCATGTTCAAAAGTGGAACACGTTGTGGCACTACCAATTTTGGTTAACTTCTTTATACTTTGGTACAGAAGGAACATAGAGGTTCTTGATATATAGGGTAACTTTTTTTTGTGTGACCGCTGATCTTTTGATATTTTGTTTTTCTTGCACAGATTTTGTTTGATTCCATTGAAATATAAGTCGGCCTTAACACTCTTCAGGGTTGCTTCAGAATTGAGCTCTATTTTGGTCGGAAACTACATGAACCAAGGGTTCAAAATTACACTTTTAGTGAGCATGGTGCTTTGCAATTTACTTTACCAATTACTACGTATACAGATAATTAAGATGATGTTTGTCAAATATGCTTCAATTCTCTTGTTTAGTGTTGCATCTATGCAATTTCGCATAATATTACATTATGTTACATGATATTGAATTGCATAATGTAATATAATGCAATATTACATTAATTACATCTAATTGCTAAATACTTCCATTGTGTTCTTATTCTGCTATCAAGCCCATCGAGGAGTGCTCCCATTTTCTTTCCTCTTTGGGGAGGAGGTTGAAGTTGATTTTATTATTGAAGAGTGTCTTGTTAGAAGGTTACGGGCTAACTTACCTGACTCAAGGTTGAGAAGGCACAAAGTTCATAGTTCTCATCGCTAGGGCCCATAGAACTAAGCAAATGGAGAGTAGATGGAAAGTAATTTCACAAATGAAATACACCACTAAACATATTTTTACATATTCCGTAATTCTTTTTTCCATATCATGAATCGACCCATCTCCACAGCGATGCAGAGTTGGATGAGTCCTCACATCTGCCAACTATCAAGCTAATTACTAGCCAATATTTGATTTCAAAGCAATTTAGATTATTCTCTAAATTCAACAATTTTTGTGGTTGCAAAGTCGACCTATTATTGACAAAAATGGTAACTTTATTTTTTAAATATAAATGTGAGACTATGACAATCCAACCCATTATTAAAAAAAAAATGCATTTTTTGGTGTGGGGAACATATCAAATCAAATGCCTTAAGTGCGGCCCCAATGGCAATCCAACCCTTTATTAAAAAAAAAATGCATTTTTTGGTGTGGGGAACATATCAAATCAAATACCTTAAGTGCGGCCCCAATGGCAATCCAACCCTTTATTAAAAAAAAAAAAATGCATTTTTTGGTGTGGGGAACATATCAAATCAAATGCCTTAAGTGCGGCCCCAATGGCAATCCAACCCTTTAAGGACCAGCTGTTTCTGCCTAAAACCAAAGGAAGCATGGATTGACCAAACTTAGCGCAAGCAATTGCATTCATTTTTATTTTTTTGAAGACATAAATGGGAGCTTTTACTGCCTACCTTTTTTGCAGTAAATCTGGCTTTAGGTTCAATTTACCAACAGATGACAAGTTTGTCCAGAAACTTACTACAATCACTTCATGGTTCTTGATTTGGTGTGAAGGTAGGGAGACCTATCCTCCACAATGAGGTGCAATGCATCTAGGTGAACTATCGTTAGGCCCAGTGCCAGGATTTTTTAGTTATGTGGCACTTGTACTGGTTACATGAATTCGGTGTGGGCACTGCATATAATTTTAGAGTCACAACAATGTACTGTTGAGACATTATGATGCGAGTTTTTTATGGGTTGGTGTTGGCAGTGGCCCACCCTAGCCATCAAGTAAGTATGCTACTAGTTAAGCCCAGAAGGGGTATTGGCCATCGTGTTTGACTCATTTAAAGATACAACACTTTAACTTTCCCCCACTTAGTTGAAATGGTCAACCCAAGATTACGACATGGGAGAAAATGACTGATTAAATACCAAGATCAATCGAGACATGTGACCCATGGCCCACCTCTGCAATGGGTTAGGGACCCACAAGTCTCCATGAAGGGCCCGATACATCGAGCTCCCCTGTTTTGAAGCATAAGCTGGTTATTTGCACAACTTAGTGTAAAAAAAATATATGCATAGGAGATGTAATGGCTAGCCGTCAGTGAAAAGATGAACCCCTTGTAAGAACAAGAAAAGGTAATTAAAAGGTAAAATCTAGAAAAAGCATACAAAATACCCCAACTCCCCCCTTCCTTTTTTTGGGTGCTATCTATTGCATACAACACTCCAATGCACGCAACTCACTCTTTTTTTTAGCATCTACATGACTTTAGAAAATGAGGATTTATATTTATAATGGTTGATAACACGCAACTCACTCTCTTTTTCTAGCATCTACATGACTTTAGAAAATGAGGATTTATATTTATAATGGTTGATAAGTTGGAAGTGTTTGTTTGGGGGTGAAGGTAGGGAGACCGAGTTTTGTAGGCTGCTTTCATGTATATAACAAGCATATATCGGATGTAGACCATATTGTCAATATGCATATTAACTTTCATGCTCAAACATTGCATATGTTTGTCGTGAGATAACAAGTGTGTGAGATAACAAATAGATATGAGATAACAAATGAACGTAAGATAACAAAAGGGTGTGAGATAATGACTGTTGTATGAGATAACAAAAGATTTATGAGATAATGAAATAACGAATGGGATGCGAAGAAGCATAAGTATGAGATAATGTTTTTTGTTATTATTAAAATGGTACGTAAAAATTCATACATAAAACGGATGGGGTTGGGGGGGTAGGGGGTGAGTTGAATGCACTATTGTACTATACACAATAAATGTATACCAAAAAAAAGAATGGGGAAGTTGGGGTATTTTTTAGGATTTGAAAAAATGTTTTTAACTTTTCCATTATTTTTTTGTCATTGTAGGAAGACTACATCAGGGGTATTCTAGTCACTACAATCAAGTGCACAATTTTTTATACACGAGCTTCATTTTGGCGGGTGGGGGGTTGTGGTATCACCTGTATATATACATGACCACTTAATCTACATCTCTCCATCAAGCGAGTGAACTTCATACAGGAAGAGAAAAACTAGTGCTTGGTCATAATGGAAGGAGTTTGCCACCCTTTTCATGTAGTCATGCTCCCATGGCTAGGCTTTGGTCACATCTGCCCATTCATCCAACTATCCAACAGGCTGGTCGAAAATGGCGTCACAGTCACCTTCCTCTCTCCGCCAACCCTCGTGGAGCGGATCCGTGCTGGCCTCGACCCTAGCATTCCGATCGTCAACTATGACCTCCCTCCCATCCCTGGCCTGCCTGCTGGAGTTGAATCGACTACTGCTTCTGTGTCTGCGCGCCTGCGCCTGCTTCTCATGGAAGCCCTTGACGCCAGCGAGCCACAGATTACCAACATTCTGCGCAAACTCTCTCCTGAAGTCATCATCTTCGACTTTGTTTACCACTGGCTTCCCCCGCTCGCAAACTCCCTAGGAATCAAGCCTGTGTTTTTCTACGTTGCAGCTGCCATCTCTAGTACGCCCATGAAGATCTTCACCGTTGTGCACCCAAAAAAGCTGGCCCTTACGCTTAGTGAGAACCTTCCTGTAAGGCTTGTTTCAGCCATCACCAGCCTAAAGCCCTATGAAGCACGCGACATGATGCAGAACTTAAGGAGGCACCATAAATCGAGAAGGTCCCCATGCACGAGGATGCTCGCCGTCATGGCGCTGAGTTCTGAAATCATCATAAAAAGTGCCGTGGAGATCGAGGAGACGTACATCAAGTTCTTCTCGTCCTTGACCGGGAAGCAGGCGCTCCCATGCGGTACGCTCATGTCCAAGCCTCCAAGGGGAGAGCTCGAGGAACGATGGCAGAAATGGCTGAACAAGTTCCCTGTAGGATCTGTTGTCTTTTGCTCCTTCGGCAGTGAAGTTTGCTTAACAAATGAGCAGATCGTCGAGCTCATTGCGGGATTAGAGATGAGTGGTGCACCATTTTTCGCAGTCCTTAATTTCAGAACACCTGGGGAGCATGCAGCAAAGCAAGAGATTGTAGGGGAAAGAATGGGAGGAAAGGGGATGGTGCATAGCGGATGGGTTCAACAACCACATATTCTGAGGCATCCTTCAGTTGGTGTGCACCTTAGCCATGGCGGCTTCGGCACAATTATGGAGGCCGTAGCAGGTGGGTGCCAAACGGTCCTGCTTCCACAGATATCTGATCAGTTTTTGTGTGAAAAGCTAATGGCCAAGAAACTTAAGGCTGGCGTTGCCGTGAAGAGGAGGTCTAAGGACGGATGGTTTACTAGGGAGGCCGTGTGTGAGGCAGTGAGAATGGTGATAGATAATGATGAAGAGAAAACGAAGAAGATAAGAGCCAACAATGCCAAACTAAGGGAATTCTTGCTTAACGAGAGTGTGCAACAAGAATATATTACGACTGTACTAGGAAAACTTCAAGAGTTGGTGTTATCATGACCCTGCTGTTGAAGATGGTCACCCCATTTAATGTGTGTTTTTCTTTTCCTGTGTGGCCTAATGGCTTTTACAAAGTTGTTGCTCGTCTGTGAAGTTTGATCAACTTGCATTTGCAGAAAGTTGGTGTTGTCATGATCTTGTCGTAGACAGTCACTCATTTAATGCTTGTTTTTCCTTTCAGTGTGGCTGCTGCGTGTATTAATAACTGTTGCGCAACTGAAGATAGGTTGTTCTCTCTCTCTCTCTTTTGCTGGTCGAGCTGATGGGCAAGTAGTGGGCCAGTTGTGAGTTCAATTCCTGATGGGCAAGTAGTTGGCTTGCTCTCCCCCTCCCCTCCCCTCCCCCTCTCTCTTTCATGTGGCAAGGTGTGTGTTCAGAAAACAATGTTATTTGGTGAAAGTTCAGCTGTTATCATGGGTAATTGTGTGCATATTATTGTATAAAGGTTCCTCCCTCTCACAAAAATCAGCAAACCATTCTGAGGAGAAGCTTCCAGAAATGAGATTTTTTTTAGCCTTGAGATGTGGTTTGGTTTGAGCTTTTATAACCAATTTGTTGATTTTTTTATGACTCTTCTGATGTTCACGTAATTATGAGCTTCAATAATTAATTTGATGGCTGCTCATTCATTTTATTTTGGTGCTCTATTGTTCAGCCTTGTTCGGTGAGCTCTGCTCTTCATCTCATCTTGCAGCTTTGTTTTTCTCAGTGCAGATTCCATTTACTCAACTGTCAGTTCTCTTTCATTGTGATTCTGATGAGCGAGTTCAGATATAGATGGTGTTAGATTCCATGTTCAACAGATTTGAAGGCATTCTTTTCTCGGCTTAAGAAGAAGGTTACAAACAATTAACATGACAATTGAGTTCATAACCTTGTATTTCATTGTTACAACCTTATGTTCTTATTACATACGAGTAACCTGTCAAGCTAGATAAGACCTAATCGTCTTGCAGAGTATTTATTGTCTGGGCCTGTCAAGTGCCTAATAAATTGCCGGAGATTGACGTCTCTTTTGCATGCATGAAACTAGAAAAGATAAAGGACATGTAGCAGTGATCGTATTCATTGCAAGAAAGTGACGGTGGTTTAACCAAGTCACCACATTTAGTCGGTTAGAAAGAAAAAGTTTACTAGACTCTTCAAAATATCTACAATCTACATTTTAAAGGACTGAGACGGTTGATATTGATAGCTTCTTCTTTGGTTTTGGCATTTATCTGCAGTGATTCTTCAGAAGGCAAATGGCAGTACCACGTGCGCACCTCTTCAGATTAATTTTTGGTTAATGGACATTATACATCTTTGCCGCAACTTAAAACCTTGGATCTTAGATCATAACTCCAAATTATGTAACTGAGACAACCCTTTTATTTCTCTCTCCAATAAATGCTCATAATGAGTGTTTAATTGAAAAAACAGATAGAATTATCTCAATTGTTCTAACATTAAGACAAGAGTAGCTCAAATATGATGCATAGATCAAATCTGATAACTGTACACTCAGGTTCATTTTTTTCGATAAGTTTGGGAGTTTCACTATAATCTGCACACATAGTTCTTCCCTATTCTTTGTCCCAATTTCAGGTGTATTCTCTTATATGTCATACCAAGTCCCAGACTTATTGAAGACTATATATGTATATGATGAAACAGCGGATTTCCTTCGTGAAACAGTGTTAGATAAGATAGCTACAAAAGCAATTATTGTAACAATTGGAGTGGATGTATATCAACTAACCCATACGACTTTACTTTTTCTGTAACAGTCTGAATTCTTTTTTCTATATGCTAGAATATCTCAAAGTGAGAGTTATTGGCAACGAGTTAACCTAGATGAACATCTTTAGTAGATTGCTGTCTTTTCTTCCCTCTCAAGTGTTCCCTTTCTTTTATTGGTCTCTTAGTTCCACCTTTTAGCAGCTGGCTAAGTTGCATGTCATGATTGAATTGTCTTATTGGGGATTGCTGTTTTGGATGGAAAGAAAGTGGGGAGGGGTGAGGTCTGTAACTACGGTTTGCAGATCCATTCTTTTAGTTACTTGTAAGAGAAAAAAAAAAAAAGATTCATGCCCAATTCTTAGAAAATTAGATAAAGTGATCATAATTTTTTTGTTGTTCAACATGACTGTCATTTATAGTAGAATTCATTTCACTATAGTGCTCTCATGGTACAACTGTGATCTTATGGGTATTTAATGAACCCCAAATGATAACGATTGTAGAATATGAGCACAAAATGTTGAAATTTTAAGTAGTTAAGAAAGTAAATTGTTCAAAGAAAGATCCTTTAAAATCATTTGAGCTCTTTCATTATTGTCATTAGAACTCAAGCATAAAAGATAACTTATCTTGAAGATAGTTTTCAAAATCAAATCTTCAACTTGTTTGAGAAAATGATCGGAAAATATATTTGTAAATTACTTATTTTCTAAAACATAGCTTCAACCTGTCATACTTTGTAAAAGCAAGTTTGTCAGGCTTTGTTTGAAAAAATAGATATTGAATTAGAGGGACGATGATAGACACATCCAAATTGGCTCTAGCTTTGGATATGGATCGGTGACTTGGATTCAGACAGGAATTTGTGTCTAAATTTTGGACCTTGAATCTAGATCGGATCTAAATTGGATACAAGACCCGAATTTGGATCAAATAAGTTTGAAGTTGGGATTTGGACATATGCTTGGATTTAAATCATGTTCTATATCTGGTTTGAATCTGAAAGCTTGTTTTATCTAATTTGGATATGAAAACCTGGATTTGGGTCCAGATCTGGATTTAGGAATCTGTTTTGGACATGGAGCTGGGATTCACATCTGGATTTGGATCTAGGGACATGTTTTTGATATGGAACTGAGATTTGGATCCATATTTGGATCTAGGGATCTGTTTGGGTATGAATCTGATATTTGGTTCCGAATTTGGATCCAGGAATCTGCTGTGGATTTGACGCTGGGATTTTGATATGAATCTAGATCTAAGGATGTGTTTTAGGATTTGGATCAGGATCTAGATCTAAGGATCTGTTTTAGGTATCAGTGTCAGTTTTTGGGTGGATCCGGATTTGAATTTGGATTTGAAGTATAAAGTAAGTCTAAATTGGGGTTGGGTTTGGGTTCAAATTATGAAATTAGATCCAAATAAGTCCCAAATATAGTTGATAGTAGGATCAGAAGATAAATTGATCAAAATTAAAAGGAATTGAAGCATTTGAGGCAAAAAATTATTGAAATTTGTTGTACATTTGTCAAAATATGCTGAATATGCACTTTTTGAAAAATTTAGGGTGATGACAATATGTTCAGCAAAGAACCTAAAAAGAATAAGAAAGAATCAACAAGAGAAAAAAGACAAGAATGGGCAAAACCAAACATATTCCTGTAACTAACGATACAACACAAAAGAGAAAAAAAAAACAGACAAAATGCCGCTATATACACATAACAGTCTGAAAAATTGTGTTTCCGGTGCACATGTGAGGCACATAGAAATTTTGCTGCTCAAAGAATTGTGTAAATCATGCATTTGGCAACAAAGTAAACTACGGCCACACTCACAGGACAACAGCCTCCAATTATAGGAAAACAATTATTTGCACCATAAAAAAAAAAACGAAAAATAGTTTCCCTCCAGATCTTGAAAAGGTCATCAACTGCAAGTTGAAAGGCGAGAAGGGAAAATTAAATAAAGAACATTACCATGTGACATCAAAAGAATAGACGATACTTACTAGGCCAGCCCGACCTAGCCGAATAGCTTATGGGTCAACCTGATGTCTAAATTTAGGGCCTGGGCCCAAGTCGGGCTGGGTATTCGACCTGGTGCACACGCTTATTGCAGAGCATTGATTGCGGTCAATGAGTATATGTCATAAAACATACCTAGATGTACGCATTAACTATTTCCTTGATCTCAAACAGTCTCCCTGCAACTGGAATCGCATGTGCATTCCTCTTATGTTCATGAAGGGCACATCTTTCTAGCCGTTTAGAACCATAAGGATAATGACAGTTTCTACTAACAAAAAACTATCCCCAGCTTGAATATCCATAAATTGAGTGAAGAACAAGCAACTGCCCTCACAAACCTAGAAGAAAAAAAATCCTATTTTCAATATATACTTGGATCATATTGATATAAAACATGGATTTCATCCAACTCACCTACTAGAGGGCGTCTTTCAGTATATGCCTTATTAGAGGGGAGCTATATCAAGCATCAATTGAGGAATCTCTTTTTTAGAAATAAAAAACAGTGACTTTTTGGCTTGCTATATGATGGAAATCAAGACACAAAGTTCAATCAGCCAACTGTTACAAGCCATAATGACAAAACCAAAATGGGTAATGCCCAGGAAAAATAAACCTATACCGGTGAAGATATTCACGGTTAACGCCATCCCGGCCACTTTTGCTGCTGCGACTGTAGCTTTCTACAATGAAATTGCGTTGGCCGGTATAGCCAATCTATAGCGATGATTTTTTAGCACCGCTATAGATGATCAACACCGGTCCCTCAGGCCAAGAAAATCGGTATGACACTTTTTTTTTTTTTTTGGTTTTGTAGTGTAGAAGAGAATAGGTGGGGAAACCCAAATCAGATTTGTGACAACTTTGGCAACTCCTACAAATAAAGAACTTTTGATGCAAACTTCCTCAATGATCTCTCGACTGGTCGTACTGTCAATGAAGCCGTAAACATATTTCTAGACGCCCCTATATCAAACAAAGAGATCTATGATGCAATTTTCAAGTCAAGTAGAGATAAAGCAACTAGATGGGATGAGATTCCAACATATTTTTGGAAGCACTTCTAGAAAATTGTGAGCAAATGTGTAACCCTGTTAACCAAATATTTTTTGAAACCAAGAAGCTTGTTGAGAAAATGAATGAATCTTTAGCTGAACCTGGTTACAACCTCTGCCTTTTTTGGATGTTTTATCACATGAATGCTTGATATGCCTGTTTCTGTATTCAGGTGGTTGTTGCTAATAATTTTTTCACTAGCTCAACGGACAACCTCAGAAAATGGATTGGTCATCCAAGTTTTGAACTTATTCAACATGGTATTTTCCGCTTTTCTTAACTTTCTAGTAATCAGCCTTTTTTATCTCTTCAATTAAATCACTATGTATATTTTTTTGGGTCTTCTAAACCTGTTTCAAATTATCAATTAACTTCTCCTGCACCTATTTTGCAGTTAAGTTTACTTTCGTTCTGCATCAATATTAAGTCGAGTTACTTTTATGTGAATCAATAATGCCAAAATTTTCAACTATATTTTATTCTTTTCTCAAATTTTGAGCTCGAACGGAGTAGATAATCTAGTGATTGATTTTGTTTTGTTCTGTTTGAATAGAATGCTTGGCTGTCTGATTACATCTTGGTTTGTTCCCTTTTACATGCCATGGTGTATACATATTTGCATATGAGAACGGATGATGGAACTCATTATTAGGAGAAAGATTATATGCAAAATGCATACAAATATGGTAAAAGACAGACCTCTTGGAGTCCATGTGACTGTGAGGTTCAGTTATAAGTGAACGTCTATCTAGTTCACAGTTACGTTTATTCAGACGTCCTATAGGAGCAGAAAAATCTGCCAACCAAGTTTGTGAATCAGTTCTTTCTGGCCATCTACCTTCGTCTTCATGTGCTTATAAAAAAAGAAAATCAATTCTCCATTCTCTTCTTTCGTGAATTATGGTTGGCATCTGATATTTCATTTTAAATGTTTCAGATTTGCTATTTCTTCTACAAGAATATTGCCTTTGGGATCATATTTTTCAACTTTGAGGCATTCACTAGATTTTCAGGCCAGTCAGTTAATG
Source organism: Nymphaea thermarum (assembly GCA_011799765.1). Taxonomy (NCBI): domain Eukaryota; kingdom Viridiplantae; phylum Streptophyta; class Magnoliopsida; order Nymphaeales; family Nymphaeaceae; genus Nymphaea; species Nymphaea thermarum. The sequence goes on from JAANDH010000551.1 coordinate 92,143, forward strand.
ATGATTGGTACAGATTTTATTCAATGTTGGGACTTTTTGAACAAGACATTCCTTTCGAGGGCTGCTTAGGTAAGTTTCCATTCTATCATTGCATTGATTTTCTACTATTTCTTTCATTAGCATCTTGGAGTAGCACTGCTTGACTTCTCTTGTTGGTGTGTCTTGTTAATCAAGCTGATGAGGATACAAGATATACTAGTGCATCAAGGATCATTGGAGTTGATCGCAATGTTGGAATGAGGTTAGTTAAAATTTATTTTCTTCACTATTATTTTTTGTTCTGTTTCATGTTAACTTTCCTGTTTTGGATCTTGTTTAAGCCTCTTGTGATCATTCAACTGTAAACTGCTTGTTCATAATATATTTTTTAGGCTATGATGTGGTGATGGTGGTTCCTGATCATAAGGATCTGCCAGAATGATCTGCATGCTTCGTAAGCAAGTAATGCTCCATCTTGATGGTAAGGTGCGTATGTCCCTAATCTACTGTTTGGTTGCAGGGACAAGTGTTCTTAAAACACTTGTTCTTGAGACAGCTGTTACAAGTAGAAAGACTTCTTGTCCATGTAGACAAGTAGTAATTATGTTCGGTGTTTGTTCGCTTGAACAGCATGTTTAACTTTTCTTGTCGTTTCAAATCATTGGATAGGCAAATTTAACATATGTTTTGGTTTTTCTTTATATATATATATATATTTATTTATTTATATATATATATATATATATATATTTATTTATTTATTTATTTATATATCTCCCCATGTACAACAATGGTAATAATGAAGATGAAGAATATGGGGAAGAAGACAGAGATGGTCTTCAAACAGCGACAAGAGAGAGAGTGAGATGATTACTTGCGCAGATAAGAAAGCGAGCCTTGAGAGAAACGATGCCAGAATTTCAAGCAAGATGATTTTGAAAAAGAAAATCTCCCTCCCATTCCAAGGTTGGGGTTGTTTCAAGGAAACACGCATTTTTTCGTTCAATGAGGACGCTTCTTCCCCTACGTTTTTCTGTCATGTGTTTGATAGCGTAGAACGTGGCGTTCTTGGTATGGTGTGTAACTGAAACCAAATGGCATCTACGATTCTACTGGATACAACAATAAAATGTTATTTTCAAGGGTTTAACTGCACAATTCAAGACTTAGCCATTACTCTTCAATAATTTCGAGATGTTTTCCCCTTTATTTTATTGCATCCACTACTGTTTTTAGCTTATTCAGTCGACCAAACAAGTCATCCATGTGTCTAGTACTACTAAGCAGCTACTCTGCAACCATGTTGAGTTTACCATTAGCATCAGATCGAGCAGGAGGAGGAGGAGACCCAAAGCGGCATCAATTAGTTATTGATTTTATTGTCTATGCAACCTGGCAGTTGAACCACCTGTTGCCAAGAAGAGAATGTAGCTTAAGGATGAGCTGTGTACAAATGAATGGATGATGATCAGCTGTTGATCAAATACAAGAAAAAAAAATTGTCAATGTATTCACAATTTGTTTTTGAACAATAAAAGGTTTTTTGTGAATTAATTAGTAGCATTTCCTCTCTCTCTCTTATATATATATATATATATATATATATATATATATATATATATATATATATATATATATATATATATATGTGTGTGTGTGTGTGTGTGTGTGTGTATAGACACACACCATTGCTAAAAAAAACTGTGTCTAGTAGTTTTTAGGCACAGAACTAATATGAGCTGTTTTTTATATTTATAGGCATGGTTTTGAACCGTTGCTAAATGTTTTTAGTAACGGTTTGTTATCATTTTAGCGACGGTTTTTCCATTGCTAAAAGTAGATTTTCTTGTTGTGATGAATCACATAAGATCTTTATTGGCATCAATCCCAAAAAAACTATTAACTAAGGGTGGTTAGAGGTGGCTCACTTTTATCTAGAGGAAATAATAGTTGTCTGTGGGCAACTATGGAGATGGGACATTATATTCTATTTGACTCCAAGGGACGATAGAAGAAAGCTAGATAATACTGTACATTTGCAAGCAATCGTAGAGAATAACATCACATCAGACACATCTTGCCCTTTCATCCACATGCTTTCCATTAAACAAGGACCGCCTTTTATGGGGGGGTGATAAAGGCAGCCCTCATTTCAAAGTGGGAAGAAAACTAAGAAATTATTAGACTTAGGAAAACACTTATCCCAAGAAAAAGAGAGTACATGAGAAAATGATACCCTTGAAGGGCAAATGCTTTTCAACCCTGTAGGTTGACTCATTTTATTTTATTTTTTAATTATTGTTTTTTGTGTAGTTGATACATGTGAAGATATAAGTTCTTTTTGTTCCTTTCGTAATGACACAAGTTCAATTTGCTAAAGTCAAGCAATATAATGCAAAAATTGCAACAATTCGTGGAGGATGAACTTAGTTGTGACTTCATTTTATGTTAATTTGACTTTTTTTAATCATATAAGTGCAATTAGTTCATCTTACAAACAATTTACGTTTAACATAACCTGGTTCAAGTCACTGAGTTGACCCACCGAGCCACGAGTCGAGAACAGCCAAGTCGAGTCCTAAGTCACTATGTTTTAAAACGTAATTGGTCTCATCAACCTTTTATAAGAGAATTATAAAACGTAACATGGACATAAATATTTGGAGAATTATACCCAAGTTGTTGTTGAATCAATCTAGAAAGCTAGAAAATCCACCCACCGTAAAAGAGAGGTCCAATTTCCATGCAGCCATAAGGCATCCTATTTAGGGCAAGGTTCGTGACATTTGCAAGATCCTTGAGTTAATGTCCAATGACAATCATAACATTTGTCTGACTCTTGGATCTTACGTTTAAAGATAGAACTTTAAAAACATGTTGTGGCACTAACAATTATTTTGGTTAATTTCTCTACTTTGATACTGAAGGTATGCGTAGGTTCTTATATAAATTCCTATGTTCTTGATATTAAGGCATCTTTTGTGTTGCCGCAGATCTGCAAAACTTCTTTTTCATTTTTTATTGTTCTTGTACAGATTTTGTTTGATTCCATTGAAATAAAAGTCAGGGGCTTAACCCCTACAAGGATTGCTTCAAGATTGACCTTTATGATTAAAAAACTAAACTCAACAGGTGTTCAAAATTATACTTTTAGTGAGCATGGTGCTTTGCAATTGATGTTACCAACTAAAGTGATGATTTATGTTGAAGTTCATGAAATATGGTTCAATTCTATTGTTTAGCATCTATGCAATTTGGCAGAATATTGTATTATATTATGTTATATTCAATTAATGCACATTTAGTTGCTAAATACCTGTGTTCTTGTGCTGTTATCAAGCCCATCAATGAGAGATCCCATGATTTTTTTTTTTCTTTTTAAGGAGGAAGAGTGGTTTGAAGTGGATTTTATTCTTGAACACTTGTTAAAAGCTTACGGCCTAACTTACCTGGCTCAAGGGTTGAGAAGGCATAAGGTTCATATTTCTCATCATTGGGGTCCATAGAACTATATAGAATGGAGAGTACATGAGAAAATAATTTCACAAACGAGACACATGACCAAAGAACCATAATATTTAGACTTGGTGGAAGGAAATTAATTTTTTTATTTAGCTTAATTTCCTTTCTAATTCTTTCTCAAAATTAATGAGAATTAAACATACTTTCTTACATATTCAATATTTTTTTAGTATCGTGATTTGGCCCTCCATGCAGCGACATAGCAATAATTTACCTTAATTTCCTTTCAAATTATTTTTGCAATCCTTGAGAATTAAACATATTTTCTTATATATTCAGTATTTTTTCAGTATCATGATTCAACCTCTCTCCACAGCAATTCAGCATTGAGTCTCATATGCCAACGATCAGGCCCAGAAGCCAATATTTGAATAAATTAATAATTAAAAACATTTTTTCGTATTCTCTAAATTCAACAACTTTTTATGGTTGCAAAAGCCGGCCTACATAAAGCAGAATTTGTTATCGACAAAATTGATAAATTTTTCTGATAAAAGTATGAGACTATGACAATTTAACCCTTTGTGAAGAAAAAACTGTGTTGTTTGGTGTGGGTAAACATACCGAATCAAATGTCATAAGTCAGGGTCCAATGACTATCCAACCTAGCTTTTTAAGGTCCAAAACTTAGCTTCACAATTTTCCAACTCAAGATAAGTTTGTCCAAAAAGTTACTATAAGCCAAGGGCGAAGCAAGAAATTTTTTTCATGATCCCTGGGGCTGTTCTATATAACTAAAATCAGATCCACCTAAATTCAACCACTAATTTAAGGCTTCATAGAATGGGCTCAGTGAGCATAGGCCTGGAGAACCCCCACCGATCTACCCTCCTGCTACAAGTACTACATGATCGAGTTAGTTGATCTAATTTGTGTGGCTCTCCTCATACGCGTGAACTGCAAGGATCTAGAGCTTATGAATATGATGGTGGGCGCTGGGGCATAGCTAAAATCCAAACGACAAGTGGTTGATGATACATAAATGCAAGGAGGTGCAATGCATGCTCTGGTATATACACCATAGTTAGTTCCAAAGGGGAATTGTTCACCGTGTCAGTTGATTTCTTTGATGATTCAACACTTTAACTTACCTATGAGTGAAACTGGCACTTCGTTTGCATGGTTAACACAAGATTAAGACATATGTAGAAAATGAGCTGGCCTGATTAAATGCTCGAAAGAAACTTACCTATTGGGACCGATCTTATTAATGTACATCACCCTCTTCTCAAGATCGATAGGCGTAGAAGGTGGTTCTGCCGCCGGTTGATGCGATTGATCTTGGTGATTGACTTCTCTGATTCAACGCTTCATCTTAGTGACCTGTAGGTGAAACTTTTCACTTCCATCGTCAACGCAAAGTTACAGACATGCCGAAAATTAACGACTCACGGTAGCATTGGAAACTATAAATACATTAGACGTGACCACTGTATCTACATCTCTGCATCAAAGCGAGTGAACTTTACAGAGACAATTGGGTAGCAGCAAAGCCACCATGAAAGGCGTCAGCCAACCTTTTCATGCAGTCATGCTCCCATGGCTGGGTTTTGGTCACATCTGCCCATTTATCCAACTCTCTAACTTGCTTGTTGAACATGGCATCACTGTCACCTTCCTCTCTCCCCCGACTCTCGTGCCTTAAGATCCGTCCAAGCCTCCACCCTTCCATTCCAATCGTCAACTACGACCTCCCTCCCATCACCGGCCTCCCTTTTGGTGTTGAATCCACTGCCTCTGCTCTCTCTGTGCGCCTGCTTCTCATGGAGGCCCTTGATGCCAGTGAGCCGCAGATTTCCAATATTCTATGTAAGCTTTCTCCTGAGGTCATAATCTTCGACTTTGTGTACCACTGGATTCCCCCGCTTGCTTGCTCCTTGGGAATCAAACCTGTCCTTTACTACATTGCGGCTGCCATTTCTGCTATGCCTATGAAGATCTTCACAGTGCTGCACCCGAGAAAGCTAGCTCTTACTGTCAGTGAGAGGCTTCCTGTAAGGCTTGTTTCAGCCATCACCAGCTTAAAGCCCTATGAAGCACGAGACTTGGTGCAGAACTTAAGGAAGCATCATAACTCGGGAATGTCCCCCTGCTCCAGGATGCTCGCTGTCATGGCGCTGAGTTCTGCCATCATCATAAAAAGTGCCATGGAGATCGAGGGCACGTACATCAAGTTCTTCTCATCCTTGACCGGAAAGCAGGTGCTCCCATGCGGGACGCTCATGTCCATGGCTCCGAGGGGAGAGCTCGAGGAACGGTGGCAGCAATGGCTGAACAAGTTCCCAGTAGGATCTGTTATCTTTTGCTCCTTCGGCAGTGAAGTTTGCTTCACAAATGAGCAGATCTTCGAGCTCATTGCGGGGCTAGAGATGAGTGGTGCACCATTTCTGGCAGTCCTGAACTTCACTGCATCTGGAGAGCATGCAGCGAAGCAGGAGATTGTGGGGGAAAGAATGGGAGGAAAGGGTATGGTGCATGCTGGATGGGTTCAACAACAGCATATTCTGAGGCATCCTTCTGTTGGTGTGCACATTAGTCATGGCGGCCTAAGCACAATGATGGAAGGCGTGGCAGGCGGTTGCCAAACGGTGCTGATCCAGCAGACAGCAGATCAGTTTATGAATGCAAAGTTGATGGTGAAGAGGCTTAAGGCTGGTGTTGCAGTCAAGAGGAGATCCAAGGACGGATGGTTTACTAGGGAAGCTGTGTGTGAGGCATTGAGAATGGTGATGGAGAATGACGGAGAGAAAACGAAGAAGATAAGAGCCAACAATGCCAAACTACGGGAATTCTTGCTTAATGAAAGCGTGCAACAAGAATACATTAGGACTGTAATAGGGAAACTCCAAGAGTTGGTGCTATCACAATCCTGTTGAAGTTGGTCACCCCATTTAAGGTGTGCTTTTTCTTTTCTTGTGTGCCTAATGGCTGTTACACGATTGTTTATTGTCTGTGAAGTTTGGTTAAGTTGCATTTGCAGAAAGTTGGTGTTGTCGTGATCTTGTTGAAGACGGTCACCCATTGAATGTACGCTTTTCCTTTTTTTTGTGTCTGCTGCGTGTATTAATGACTCATATGCAACTGTTGCTAAATGTATGGATAATTTAATTAATTTGGTTGCATCTCAATTTGCAACTGCAGGCATCTCTGTTGCTAACTGTTGCTTTGTTAGGTTTCAATTCATATGGGCACTTCCTCTCTCTCCCACCACCACTCTCTCCCGGGGTTAGCATTGTCGGTCGAGTTGATGCCTGATAAGTTGGCTTTCTGCCCATCCTCCCTCTCTCTTGTCATGTAGCAAGGTGTGGATTCCATTTCCACAACTGTCAATTTACTCCCCATTGGTAACTGTATGATTCTCCAAGGTAAAAGAGCACCTGACCAGTTAGAAACAAAAATAAATAGGAACAGAGTTCCAATAAAAGGAACCCAAGGACCATATTCTTCTTCTCCAATTTGAGTTTTGCTCACGTCTCGAATGAATTCAAGAACATATTCAAAAAAATTCTGACCGTCGGTCGGGATAGTTTGTGGATTCCGAACGGCTATAGCGGCTGAACCTAATAAGATAGCAATTACGACCCAGGAGGTTATAAGTACTTGGGCATGCACTTAGAAACCCCCTATTTGCCAATAGAAATGTTGGCCTACTTCCACGCCGGATATCTCGTATAACCCCTTTAGTGCGTTGATGGAACATGGTAGAACATTCATATTACCCTCTGACAGAAATGAAACTTAAGAAAGAATTATTTTGATTCAACCATTTATATCGATGAGTGAGTTCAACGATAGCCGGTGTTCGATCCAATGCTCAACAGATCGAAGGCAACCTTTTCTTGGGGCTTAAGAACGTTACCTACAATCAACATGGCAATTGAGTTGACGACCTCTTATATCTACATTGACAACTACAACGAAATGTAACCCAGCTAGATAAGACTTAATTAGACCTGAAAACAAGCCGAGTCTCGAGACCTAAAATGCTGCGCTCGAGCTCAAGTCAATGATATATTGAGGACTATCGGGAACCCAAAAATTTAATGCTATTCCAGTTCCCAAATACCAAGTCTTTATTTATAAAAAGGTGACCATGAATGAATATTGTTCATTAATAAATGCAGGAAACTAGCCCATCTGAAAAAGGGGATGTTTTATAATTTAAAAAATGTGTCCTTTATAGTCATTTTATTTTTTATTTTTATTTTTATTCTGTCAAAAGCTTGTCTTTTTTTTTTTAAACGAAAGCTGACACACGAAATTTTATGCAGATATAACCAGCTTTGAATATGGGGTGCAAAGAAAAGGACTTCTCCTAAAAAAAATGAGCATTTAATGAAAGAAAAAAAGTAACCTTGGGAGAGAGAGAGAGAGAGAGAGAGCCGATAAAATGGGAATATATAACCAAAATTTGGGGACAAGAGGTCCCCTAATTACAAAAGCAATACCGCAAATACAAAAGCAGGAATAGAAAATAAATAATACAATGCACAGAAAAGAAAAGATGTGAGGCAAGAGAGGAAAGACAGGGCGGCACCGTCACTCAGCCGCAGACATACAACGACGCCTCAACCGAATGGCAAACTGAACATCCCCTCGCACAATACGAGCCACAGAATCTGGCGAAGAGAAAGCACCCCTGAAGATCCTGTTGTTGCGCTCCTCCCAAATGCGCCACCAAGCTGAAATGAGCCACGGCCTCCACATTCGACCCCAGGATGAGGATAGGTGAGGGGAAGGACAAAACAGGAAAAAAAGCCGAATGGAAGGTGGGTTCGGAAGGCTATTAGTAAGGGAAGGCCAGGTGGAAGCAAGGACACTAGAGAAGAAAGGGCAAGAAGTAAAAAGATGGACCCTAGACTCAGTCGCGACAAGACAGAGGGGACATTGGTTAGCCAAGCTGATGCCAAGACGCTGAAGGTGATCAAAAGTATTGATATGACCGGTAAGGAGAAGCCAGACAAAAGCAATGGCACGAGGAGAGGGGCCAGGGGACCAAAGGGAACGGGAAGGGAGCGATGCGACAGAAGGACCGAAAGAGGCCAGGTAGCAGGAAGAAAACGAGAACGTATAGGAAGGTGTGAGAGGCCAAGATGGGGAAGTGGGCGATGAAAGGTCAGCAAGGCGGAGGAAAAGAGGAAGGACATAAAGCATGTCGCACCGAGAGAGAGAGAGAGAGAGAGGTAAAGGCGGATCTTTTAATAATTAAAAAAATATACTTGGCTTACCGAGAGAAAAAAAAATGGAGGCGGATGATAAGAAATTGCCGGCCTCCAATAGTTGACTGGGAAGCGTAAAAAGAGAAGTTAAATAAGTTTAAGGCAGGAAGACCAGCTCTTCTTGAGTTTTACAAGTTGAATTGAGTGAAGTGAGCCATTCCACAAACTCAAGATTCATTCCTTTGTTGAGAAAGTTGACTTGAACTCGGGCTGGAGACGATCTTTTTCGAGTTGAGTCGGAGTTATCCAACTCTTTGTTCACCCCAAGACCTAATTGTCTTGTAGAGTATTTGTTAAGTATCCCCTGCCTGTTTAGTGGCTAATAAATTGCCAGCGATTGATGTCGACAGCATTCACTGCTAAAACCAATAACATAACTCATTTACCGTGGTGAGATGATAGTCCGGAAAAAGTAATGTTGGTTTAATTAAGTCATCAGATTTAATCGGTTAGAAAGACAGTTTTCTAGACTCCTAAAAAGCTATAAAATCTATAGTTTAAAGCATATTCTTGTCTAGAGGGTCTAACATTTAATACGTATTAATTGTTTATCAAATAGTCGACAACCAATGGAAACTCCTCCAACTAAGCTCCTTCCTCTTCTTCATAGTGAGTTAGACAAGAAAAACCGGGAAGTAATTCAGTGCCCTGACGATTCCCTTGTTAGGCTTGATCGAGAAGCATGGAGATTTGTCAAAAGGGGAAATATATTTTGATTGCTTGAGTGTCACTCGAACGTAAGCTGGTGGAGATTTTTCTTGTTTTATTCAATTTGTGAGGATCGAGACGATTGCTATTAAAAGCTTCTTCTTTGGTTTTGGCTATTATCTGTAGTGATTCTTCAGGAAACTGACAAACGCTTTGCTGGTGAACAGATTTTCAGTTTCTCGCAAATATCCGTGCCAATGTGCCCACCTCTTCAGATTTTTTTTTTGTTTATTGTGAACATTATACATCTCTATCGGAACTTCAAACCTTGGATCGTTGATTGTTACTCTAGAATATGTAACCGAGGTAAACTTTCTATTTCTCTCTCCAATAAATGCTCATAATGAGTGTTAAATTGAGAAAACAGATTCAATTATCTCAATGTTCTACCATTAGTCAGATGTTACTCACCTATTGTGTGAAGATCCAATCTGAGATGAGTTCAATTAATATTAACAGCCCAAGGCTTTTAGATGCTTATGAATTCAATTTGTTTGCACAACACTAGTTATCGTCCCTCGTCAGGTCAAGTGTTAATTTTTGCATGGACCAAGAAGTGTTAATAAGGTAAGGGGGACCATGGTTGCCAGATCTAGGAGCAATATAGGTTTCACTCTCATGGGCATCTTATTTTCAACAAGCCAAAGTTGGGTTTATCTCTTAAAGTCAGATTGGGTTTTGGAAAGTTCTGCCGCTGTTTCCATGAGGGGTTAATTACCTCCTGGGGTTGGAGAAGACCTACTGGTTTTCTTGCCCTTCTTTCCATGTGGGTTCGAATTCAGACTTTGATGTGTTTCTTTGTCTCTTTTCTTATATATTCCTAGGTAGATTTGAAATCTTCCGATCTGAGATCTAACTTCTAAGGTTTTACGTTCCCGGCGTCTTGGCACTACAAAAATGCTCGTTTTTCCTGATGCTTTAAAACGTCAGTATTAACCACAAAAGTGTCTGTAAAAGTTTTGTTGATGTTGTGCCCGATTCCAAAACTCGCATCAGAAGACGTTGTTGCAGAAACCTTTACTGACATCATGTAGCACGTCAGTAAATCTGTTCCCGATATTTATGTTCAAGCGTTCACTTCTAGTCATGATGCACACCAATTTGATGGTTAGATAATCAAAAGTAAAAAAAGATGTAGGAACAGGTTGTGGGAGCTTGAGAACAAACATCGTAGCTATACTAGCTTAATCTAGTTTCTACATTAACATTGCCCTTCGGCTAGCATTAAGAACTTGTATAAAAAAGAAATGAGTTGCATAAGTAACATGATTAATAAGTTCATAGTATACGAGTTGCTACATGCATGTCGCCATAACCAAGATATTGCATGTAACAATTTATATTGCATGACCAAATACCCTCATTGAAGCCACTTGTCATGAAATTAGATCTGCATAGCAAAATCGAGTCTAACTTACATGAAAAGTAACATAAGCAACAAAACAAGAGTTCACTTCTAATCAACTAGGTGTTCAATACCATTAACGGTAATAAAAAAATGTAGTAGCGAAACACCACATGAGTGCACACAAGCAATTTTACAATGTACTTGATAATTTAGTTTCACATTTTAGTTTTATTAAAAAAAACTCAAAAAAGAAATATCCCAGCACACACTAGTCCAATCGAGGGCCGGTCAAACGTGCATAGAAAGATCCAAGATTTGCTGTAGTTGAGACTTCAAAATTCAGCAAATCATGTAATATTTAAAAAAAAAAAGATCTTTTTTTCATTCAAAAGATCTTCCAAAACTTTTCTTTGCTTCTTTTATTATATGGAAAAAAAAGTAGCGTGGATCTTAATTTAGTTGGTGTTGAATGTACTTTAACAAGACCATCATAAAAATTATGAAAGCCACACATATAAAAGGATTCGCTCATGTTCAGGTCTAAATATTTTCTATCAAACGAATCTAATGCAGTGCACGCTTGTGAGTAAATAAACCATAAAGAGCACATTCGATGGCTCCAAAGGAACAAAAACACCTCAGGGCCTAAACCTATATATATATATATATAAGAGAGAGAGCCAGATGGTGTGTAAAACACAAATATATGAAACAACTGTAAAAAGCCAAAAACTTAGATGGTTTTGAAAAAGAATGTAAAATTCTTAAGGCTTGAATTACATGAGCAGTTCCAGATAGGTGATGTCTAATTCCCCATGAACTATCCCTGGGCCTATGGGGAGAGGGACATGCTTCTTACAGAAACTGGACAGGTACATGCATATCTCATCTGCACTGTCAGAGTTTATAAATGAAATTCAAAAAAACTGCCGAAGTAATGGTTCTCTGGACGGATAGTTGGTGGCAGGCTGGCAGCAAGATCGGCCATTCGTTCTGCACAATTGGATGGCTGTTGTGTTGCAGTAGCTAAACCAGTCGCTCTATTTAGTGCCTCCCTCCATCCCAACTTCCACTCGTCCAACTTCTCCCCTAACCCTACCATGTCCTTCACCCCTATATATTAAGCTTGTTTTCCCCTTAAAGTGAACTATGATCACTAAAGCTTATGAATATTAAACCCTAAGCCTAATTTCCTTCGATTTTTTCTTTAATCATATTCAATGGCAGTACCCAAGCCCTAACCCCAAGTTCATTTCTTCTATAGAACCCTACACGGCCTTGTCAAGCTCCATCTTTCTAGACTTTACTTGGTTAACCACTCCCCAAGTGCAAAGATTTTCTAGCAGCAAGAGGAAAAAAAAAAAAGTGAATGGATTTCATTATCTCCGGTTAATAGAAAATGACTCACTAGCACAAGTGCACATGTAATTGAAATTCAAGTAATATCATGTTTGAGAATGGAAGAATGGAATGTTTTTTCTCATGAAATGCCATTAAAGAAACCTAGAATTGGAAGATGTAAAAGATATGATCATCTGTCATTCCTCCTCAGTCGCAGCAGAGGCCATCAGGCTGCCCATCCAACTGGGTGGCAGCATGCTTGCTTGCTCATGCGCTGGAACTTAGGAAGCTGGTTATACACGCAATGTCGTGTATGAAATTTCCGTGTGCCAACTTAATCATAATAAAAAAAATGCCTCTGATTTATAGAAAGAAAACTTTTGTACGGACAAAAACACAACAAAAAAAAAGAAGGTATTAAGATTCGATGAAGCTGAAACTTGTAGCGCATTACTATCTTAAGAGTTTTACATCAGAAAAGCAAGTGTGTTTGTGTGTGTGTCTGGGAGAGCCAGCGTTTGCTTCACTCCATGTTGCTTTTCAACAAAAAATAAAGACTGATGAAGGCAGATGTAATAAGAATGCAGGCGCAGAAAGTAAAGACTGAAGGGCACATGTGTAAGGCACAACAGAATTTAAGTTGTGCATCATTTGGCAACAAAGTACAATAACATCACATACTCACAGGGCAACAACCTCCAAATATAGGAAAACAATTATTGGCACACAATAGAAAAGCAATGAATGAAAAAGGCTTCCTTCCAGATCTTGAAAAAATCGACTGCAAGATGAAAGGGAAATAAGTAACCATTAAATAAAAAAACTAATGACGTCTGGGCCCCTGTGAATTTAAATGGATGCTTGAAAGGTTAAATGACCAAAATACCCGGAACTCAAAAAGGATAAATAAAAAAAGCTGGAGGCCATCTTGAAGTTGGAAACGGAAATATATATATATATTGGTCTCACAGAGTCTCCCTTGCAACTGGAATCGTACATCTTTCTAGTCCTTTAGAACTATAAGTTCCTACTAAAAGAAAAATCCCCCAACTTGAATATCCCCCAAATTGGGAGTTGAATAAGCAAATTTTGTTTCCGTTTCACTTCTTTCCAGCTTAGTGGTGGGCACGACACTTGATGAAGCACAATTAAAAGCATGGGTGCGGGAGACAGATGTAGGCACTTAATATTTGTATATTAATATTAGAGGGAAAATTTTTGACGGTGCTCTTTAAAATTATAATTAGTATTCTTTCGCCAAAATTTTCTGGCTCGGCCCTTGATTGAAAGTCTTTTCCATGGTTTGGTCTAGCTAAGCTTTCAACCACTAAACGCAATTAATAAAATATACATAGTTTCCCTTAGTTTTCCTTCAGCAAGGGCTGAATAAACATCCACAGTAACAGGCCACATGATCATAGCCATCAAATTCAGAGTAATTAAATTCTCCTTGGTCCATGGTGATGATATTGATTCTCTTGATTGATCTTTATATGACTTACAGTGGCTTGCAAGCGTCTTGTTCGCCAATTAATGCACATTCACTGCTGTTGAACATTAATAAGTGAAGCCTATCGAACTTTAGCTAGCTGTGGTACCATTTCAAAGGCGCAGATTTTACTTTAGAAAAAAAAAGAAAGTTATCTAAGCTAGGATTTTTTCTACTCAACTAACTAGGGAGCGTCTTTCAATATATATGGAAATAGACCCTTCAATTAACATAGCATCTAAGCAGGTAAGTGACGGACTGTGTTCTCTGCATTAATTATGGGTCATCTCAGACTTACAAAAAGTGGAGTATACATCAAGGCTTGAGTGAATTTGTTGGACCCTTAGAAGGTGGAAATCTATCTGTTTTGGCCTCATTCGCACTAGCATTGTGCATCATGCTCATAGCTCTCCACAATGGCATTTATAAACTCATGTGCCGAACAAATTCACCTCAGTTATTTGACAGGCAGGAAAGTTCCTGTAGCATGAGAGAACAGATCCAAATTTTAAAAAATTTCCGGTGCCGTCAAACCTAGGATAAAAAAATTACTGTTGATGGGTATTTCAGAAACATCTTTCCAGAAATTTTGTCCCACCCCAAGGGTCGAACGAAGTTTCCGGGATAAAAAAAAATGCCCATTAGGTCTATTGCAAAGAAGCCCCTCTTCCTCCTGCCGCGCTACCCCACCGTTCCTTCCCGCTGCTGCGAAGCTTCTTCAGAGCTGCCGACCTTGACCAAACCTGCCGGTTGTGCTCCTTGTTCCAGCTGTCGAACGTGAAGGTCAACCCCAAACCTGCTTTAGGCGCGTACGAGAAAAAAAGGTGTTGGAGCTAAGGAATCCCTCTTCTGCTAGATGTTCTTTGCTTAGGGAATGTGGAATCCCTCTTCACTCGTTGTTGCTGTGTTCCAGCAAGGGTTGCTGCCTGCAGCCCTTTCCCCTCTAGCTGTGTTACCAATGACGTTTCTGATTTTTTTGCCATGCACAATTTTGTTTGCTTCTTCCTGTCACCAAAGGAAAGTCTGTCCTTGACATCTTAAAAACATCGCTGCCATTTGTTATAATCCTACTGAGATTTCGAATGAGGAAATGAACGACACCAATTGCAAATTAAAATTGACAAGATTTCACATGAGTAGTTCTCAAGAAAAGAGAAGACCATACCTACAGAAAAGTTGTGAACAATAGTTTTGCAAACAGAGTAAAAAGTTTGGCTCTGTAGTGAAGCTTCTTTCAAAAGAAGAATTCCTTCAAAACCAAAGCAGAACCTTAATTGTTATCGATATCTCATTTCCCATGCCATCAAACTAAGAAACATGTTTCAAGGAAATTTGTTTCTTAGTTATTACACAGGCAGTAAAATGAGAATGAGGCAAAATTTCCAATTCTCTATTTCTTGGAAACTTGTTTCCAGAATCTTATTTCTGATTCTAGTTTTTTCAACTCATCAAACGGCCCCTTAGGAGGCTGAGTTACATGTGCCAACCCAGTCTACGCAACAAGCATACGTTTGGGGTGGACCCTAATCTGTATATGTGAAGTTCTAGTATTGACCTTACTGAATAAAAAGGTATATGTCTATATTTAATTGAGTGTCTTTATAGGGTGGACCTTTACTACATATATATAAAGTTCCAGTATTGACCTTTGTGTCAGAAAAGATGCATGTGTATATTTATTTGAATGCCCTTGCACGCAACATAAGTAATTAAACTATGTTCCTTCACACCGCATGCACACGCAAAGGAAGGAAGATGGTCAAGAAGAAGAAAGATAGAAGAGAAAGGTTCCTATGAAGGAAGGAAGGAGACCGGAGGTTGCTACTGAAGAAACCTTGGTCTTGAAGTAGAAATGGTGGGAATGGCAACAGAAGAAAAGGACAGTGAGCTTCTGCATGGCTTTCTTTTTACGGTTAGACATTCAAAGAAATCAAATAAGCACTTCTTGAGGATCTAAAGGTGAAGGTGATGGCAAAGCTGAAAAATAAAAATGTCGATGCAAACTGGCAACGAGTGTATCTCAGTTCTTGTGGTAGATAATGTTATAAACGAAATAATGAGTGCTTCCCAGTTGATATGGTAAATAATGTTATGATGCAATGAGTTTGAGACAGTTTATTGGTGAACCATCACTCGAAAAGTTGCATTTTTTATGGTGCATTCTGCTTTGATCAAACTATTGAGATATTTGAGTGGTTGTTCAAGGTATTCATCAAGACCATGAATGGGAAGCACCTTGAAGTTGTACTAACGAATGGTGATAATGCAATAGCAGCTACAGTGTCCCTGGTATGGCCAGAGGCATCATCATTTGTTTTTGTGGCATATATTTCAAAATGCAATGAAGAACATAGGATATGCAATGATTCAAAAAATTGGCTTTAAGGAGAGGTTTGCAAATTGTGTCTTGAAGTGTGAAGATGGTATGTCGTTCAAATGTATGTGGACACAAAAAAATTGAAACATATAACCTATAAGAAAATACACAACTTCAAAAATTGTATGAGGACAAAAAAAAGTGGGTGTTGGCATATGAAAGACAATACTTTTGTACATGCATGATAAGCACCCAGAGAGTAAGGTGCATGCATGTTACATTGAAAAATGGATTGTACTCTTGCTTAGAAATATCTCGATTCATGGAACACTATAACAGATTTTTGGATGGTCTTAAGTACGGTGAGCGCATTTGTATATCGGCTTCAAAGTCTGGGTATGAATATCCTTGACCAAGCTGTAGCTATGTACACACCAACTGCATTTGAATGGTTTAAGGAAAAGGTCATTCAAGTGACTAACTGTGACATATATTTACATACACAACAATAAAGTTGCCGCATATAACTTGTGATAAAAAGGGGGAGAGATTTGACTATGATCAATGATGCATTAGTGACCTACGACATCAAAACAGGTGATATTGAATGTTCTTGTAAAAAAATGAGTTTAAAGGTATTTTGTATTATCATGCTCTAAAGAGTCGATTGAGATAACATTCAAGAACTGCCAGAGAAATACATCCTAAGTATATGGACCAAAAGTTTAAAAATGGAGTTAATGAAGATTTCTCCCGAAATTCCCTCTTGTGATGGTCATAAGTCTCGCAGCTTGTCCTGCTACCAGCATCTGTGCAGGACTCTAATATATGTTGTAGATTTGGCTGCAAGAAACAACTAAGCTTATGAATACATGACGTAGTTGGAGAACGTTTTGACTTTATGTTGTGACAGCAAGGCGATAATGAAAAGTCAACCAAAGCAACAAGTTTTGTCACCTCAGACCCCTTGAAAAAGGAAAAGAGTCATGGTTCTGCTTGGATGGTGTTCAATAATGCTGGGGTGAAGGTTGTAACATATGAGGACACTAGTCTACCAGTCACTTCTTTCAAGAGAAAGCTAAATAGGAGTTTGTGTAGGACGAAAAATGCCCTAGAGAAAAGAGACAGGACTAGAAAAATCAAGCAAGAAAATCATCTTCAACAATTTGATTATGTTTTGCATACAAACTGTGCAGTTGAAACCTACATATCGTTCACATATATGTAAGATGCATATGATCGGGGCGGTTCTACGAAACTTCAGGTAAGTTTTTTATATTATATGTATTTTTTTTGTTTGAACTTTAAGCACATTTCAATAATCGATTTTGTTTAATTGTTATTGTACTGTGTAGATTTAGTTCATCCTTCCCAATAGTAGCCAGCTCTTGCAATGTATCATACAATAAATGATTTTGTACTAGCCACTAAGATGAAGACGAAAGAATGTGATAACTACGCACAAACTTGATCATTTGTTAAGTGCAGGAATAGATACGACAAGGCATACAATGACAAGCGAATGAGATAACAATGACTCTACAATGAATGTATTAAGTAATAGATACCCAGTAATGCAATAAAATTAACATAACAAAAGAAGGTAACAACAGCGAGTTTACCATAACAAGAGAATGAGATAACGACAGGAAGGGCCGAAATGGATACAAGAGAATGAGATAACAATGTGTCTGTGGTAAATAAATGGAGATGAATTAACGCAATAATGACAGAAAGGGCTAGAATGGATGCAATAAAATGAGATAACAATGCATCTACCAAGAAGACGATAAGTAAACGAAGACGAATTAATGTCATAATGGTAGGAAGGGTCGAATGGATACAGCAATGCACACGGTGACGAACGAATTAGATAACAACAAATGATGATAAGTGAATCAACACCTAATAATGCGATCAATTAATATAACGAAATAATGAGATAACGACAAGCCTACTATAATGAGAGAATGCGATAACGACAGGGAGGTAGGAATGGACCCCATAAGAAACACTAACAACCCATCTACATAATGCATAAATGGGTACAGAGACGAGAGAATGAGATAACAACACGTTTGCCAAGAATATGACAAGTAAACATAGATGAATTAATGTGATAACAAGAAGAAGGGCAGGAATGGACCTAATAAGACACACAGTGACGAGAAAATGAGATAACAACAAGTCTTCTCAAGAAGACAATAAATAAACAAAGATGAATTGGTGTGATAACAACAAGAAGGGCTAGAATGAATACGTGCAACAATACACAAAATAACGAGAGAATGAAATAACAAGACGTCTACAGAAAGCATAAATGGGTATGAACACGAGAGAATGACATAACAACGCATCTGTCAAGAAGACGGTACATAAACAAAGACGAACTAAATACTATGGTCAGTAACAACATTTTTAGCATCCCCAATCTACCAGTGTTCAAACATAAAATATATATTTTAATAAAATAAAAATTAATTTTTATTTGTTATCGGCAGATGGAAGATCTATGTCCCTAACCTTTTTGGATCTTTCTTATTTTATTTAAATATAAGAGTTTTAATTTACGCCGATCACCAGCTTTGTAGGCGTGGTCATGGTGTGGAGAGGGGCATCCAATTCGTCTGTCACCGTCTATCATGGCGATATCTTACGGTCCACTCCAACTGACAGGTTGACAAAGCTTTTATCACCCGCCCATCCAGTCACATAGTACTTAGTATTTCGGATAAGTGTTGATGATAATAATAAAAATATGTTTGTACAATATATTTTATTTTTAAAAATTATTCAACGGTTTTGACGGCTGATTTGATGTCATTCCCAATGCACTAAAGACTGTGGTCAGTAACAACATTTAAGGCATAAGTCAATTTGTTGGTTGCGCTGATCTTGATTGTATTATCGAATCCCATAAACTTCCATCACGACGTGGCAATATAACAGGCCTATGCATATTTTTACCAACTTCGTACATTGATCAGTGTTGGTTAATAAATGCTTTCTTCTTTCTGTTCTTCGGCTTGGCTTGCCCTTAGATCTACTCTTGTTTCTCTATCCTTTTCATTTTTCTTGCCCTTGATGTAGTAAATGCAAAGAATACAATCCAGAACTTAGCCGTTAGGTGCTATATAGATTAATTGTATCACATCTCTAGTGTCAGACTCTGGAGATCTGACGCTATCCTGAAATGGCACGCTGTCCCCGGCGCAGGTCGCCGTTGAAATTGATTGCATGGTCACTTCAGCCGTTAAGTGTCTATTTTCATATTGAAAGACGCCTGTGGTTAGGTAAGTGGAGGAAATCCATGTTTGAACTTATCCAAGATATTTGCCTTCGGATACGCTAGCCAATATAACTTTCTTTTTTTCTAAAGTAAAATCTGCGGCCTTGAGATGGTACTGTATCTAGCTAAAGTCTGATGTGCTTCACATATTGTTCACTAGCATTAAATTTGCATTTAACACACGAACAAGCAACTTGCAAGCCACTGAAGATCATGTAGAGATCATTCATCCAGACAATCAATATCACCACTAGGGACCGAGAAGAAATTACTCTGAATTTGATGGCTACGATCATTTGTGCAAGCGACTGAATGTCATATTGTTATCAACCAAGACAATGAATGTCACCATCAGGGACCAAGGAGAAATTATATACTTTGAATGTAATGGCTGTGATTGTGTGGTTTGTGACTCTGGAGGTTCGCAGAGGCCTTTCTGAAGAAAAATAGAGGGAAACTACATATATTTTAATCATTTTGATTTTGGTTTTTTGAAGCTTTGCTAGACCAAGTCATGGGAAAGGCTTTTAATCAGGGGCAAAGCCAGAAAATTCTGGTTAAGGGACACTAGTTACAAAATCTTAAGTTTTCATAAGGCACCAATATATTATGAGAATAATTTTCCTGAAATATTAATATGAAAAAAGAAATTTCTTTTGGGTATGTAGCCAATTGCCAACACAGCGCCCACATCTGTCTCCGCCCTGCTTTTATTTGTGTTTCATCAAGTGTCGCGCCACACTTGATGGAAAGAAAAGAACTAAGCAGTGAAGAGGAAACAAAATTTGCTATTTGTGCATATTCAATTTAGGGCACTTTGGCTTTTTTGTTGTAGTAGAAGTTGTTTTTCTCCTTACAGTTCTCAAGGATTAGAAAGACTTGTCCTTCATAAGATGTCCATTCATGAGCATAGAAGGACTACACTTACGATTCCAATTTAAGGGAGACTGTGTGAAACCAAGGATTGGTAATATTTTACTTATTGGAATGTGTTATGATATGTATTCAGAGCAAGGTTCATGCTCCGCATGGTCTAGTCTTTTCTATGATCAACCATGCACATGGCCGCTACGTGCCTGTGTAAGGAGCATTCCTTTTTCTTTTTTTCAATTCGGGGCACCTTGTCCTTGTTGGCCTTGATTTGGGGCTTCCACGGGGTCTCTAGCTTTTATTTTTCTTTTGGGTATTTTGGTCATTTAATATATTTTCAAATATTGATTCAAATGTGTGCAAGGACCTACTCATTAAAATTTTTTATTTAGGTCGGGCTGGGATGACACCTTGAAAAATGATTTTTTTTGTGAAAACTTGGCTTTGTAAAAACCAAACTTTTTTTTAATGAGTTTTGAAAAACTGGTTTATGTGTTCGTATGAGATGACAAAAACCAGGTTCTCACTTTCTAAAACCCAGTTTTTGTTTAGATGACAAACAAATGAGTTTTAGATGGCGCTTTTAAAAACTATATCAAAACCTTAAATATTGTCTATAAGATATTATTACCGTTTAAGAATAAAAGAAATGAAAACAAGCTTAATAGGGCAATGCCTAAAGGTGTTTACGAGTTGAAGCTATGAGGTGTGTATAAAAACCATCTCAAATATTCAGATGATGACAGAAAAACACATTTAAATTAACTTAATAAAAAAGGAATTAAAAATCACTTGTTTAAAATGCATTAAACTTTATGGCATAGGAAAGGGCAGAGGCAACCATGATACATTAATGACAAAGCATCACCATATAACATGATTGATGAAAATGAAATGATCTTTCCCTATGCATGCCCCGAAACGTTGTTTTGGGTGAACAAAGACCCTTCCAGCAGGTTATTCAAAAGAAGGGAGGGGGGATGATAAACGTCGTTTTGAGGGTGTATCCAAATGCACCCTTAAATTCTCCTTTTTCCCTTTAGTTTTGCAGTTCATGACTTTTTCAAGATCTGGAGGGAGCTTTTTTTTCATTCAGTTCTTTTTTACGGTGTAAATAATTGTTTTCCTATAATTAGAGGTTCTTGCCCTACGAGTGTGTGATGGTGTTTTACTTTGTATTCAAATGCATTATTTAAACGGTTCTTTCAGCACTAAGATTTTGATGTGTCCTACACATGCACCGGAAACATAAATGACCACCGGAATCTATGCTATTGGCCATACCGAAAACATAGATGACCACAGTAATACATGCTATTGACCATAACGGAAACATAGATGACCACAGGAATACATGCTATTGGGCATGGTTCTCACGGTATCCTAAGGCTAGCCAATCAGCCTATTAGCAATGGCTCCAGCGCTAGTGGATAGCAGATAGCAAGGTAAAGGATGGGGAAAAGTCTTCTGCTAGGGCTAGAGTCGTAGCTAATAATGTCATTGGCTAAAATGTAGAGTGGTAATTGCGAGTACGTTTAGCAGTGGTTTATGTCACCGCTATAGATCCCTTTTTCAACAAAACCCTTCTTTCTTTTTGCATTTGAAAATGAGATGATTTCAAATTGATAATCAAGAGTGGTACCAACAAAGTAATACCAACAATAAATGAACATTGTTAAGGCACTACACATATGTAGGGTTCCTATTCTTATGCACACTTTTTAATGGGGGCACATTGGCATTTATACACTAGTGGGTGAGCAACTTGACTGACACTACATATATGTAGGGTTCCTATGCTTATGCATACATTTTAGTGGGGGCATATTGACAGTTATGCACCAGTGGGGTGAGCAATTTGACTGACGCTACATATATGAAGGGTTTCTATTCTTATACACACTTTTTAATGGGGGCACATTGGCATTTATACCCCAGTGGGGTAAACAATCTGACAGACACTACATATATGTAATGTTCCTATTCTTATGCACTCTTTTTAATGGGGGCACATTGGCATTTATACACAAGTGGGGTGAACAATAAGCTTATGACCCACATCCTCAGTGTCCCTTCATTTTTGTACGTTTCTGGGGTCTGAACTGTGTCAGCAAACATATTGACAAAGGTGGATTATGTATGCAGTGACGAAAGATCATAGGCACACATATTAACAGAAGTGTTTACGTATTTTGAAAACTAGTTTATTTTGTGATCAGAATTTTCATCCAGAACCTACAGACCTTCATTCTTACTTTAGCCATTTCTTCATGCATTTTGTGTAGACAAGGATCTAATGTCGAACTTCTGCAAAGTATCCTTTCTTGAGGATCCAAATAGAGAGTGTGCTGCTTTGCGTCACCGACAGAACTAACGAGCTTTATCTTGCGAGTCTTGCCAGCATAAATTCACTGGCACTATCTGCATGTAGAAAGTCTTTAACACCAATGGCTACTTGTGCGGCAATTATTTGTGCGAAATAATGAATGTAAGGGAAGAAGATGGACCACTCGACTTAATGTTACGCCGGGTGCCTATGTCGGTGAGATGGACCTCACTGGTGTCTGACATGGTCAATGCATGACTCGATGCTGCCAATGAGGCGGCTACATAAATTTTTGATACGGGAAGATTTGCATTCTCTAGGAGGCAAGAAAACATCCTCCTTGAATCATTTAGAATCACCTTTACATATTTGATTAATAGTTTCGCCAGTTTCGCCATGCATCCATTGGGCATTCTCAAAGTGTATTTTTAGCTCATACTTTCTTGCATGGTTAACTGGATTCACCTTCTCGTGTGAGTTGGAGCTGGACTGCCTCATCTAACGTGAGGTCCACTGTCCAACAAGTTGTGCACGTTACTTGACATGAGGTAGTAGAATATTCTGGATGCGCAAGAGAAATATCTCATCTTATTGTCTAGCTGAGAGCCGAAGCTCCCAACTACCACCCCCTCTTCTACTTTTAGTGTCTCAATGTGATGACTATGCTATGCTTCAACTTGCATATTGGTGCCAATATTGTCCGCTAACAAATGCATTAATAAGGGTTGAAATGGCCAACCAATTAAACATAGATTTCTCAATCTCTTTTTGAGTAGGTAACCAATAAAGCAGTGTCTAGCTATTTTCACACCTTATGTGTTAACTTTAGCTTAACAATTTTGCAGTTTAGTGTTTTAAAACACGTTTGTTACAATTAAAACATTTATTACTCTGTATCCCAACCCACATAGCCAAAGAGAAATCACAACATTTGACCTAGAATGTGCACAAACATTTTTATGAATCGCAAATCACAGGCCATTTTCCTATGCATGCTTAAAGTATAGCTGAGGCCCACCATAAGGAAGAATAAGAAAAACACTACTACTGAAATTATACTTGTGAGAATGGGCTAAGGAAAATAATCTTGTATTACAGAGTTTCAAAAATATTCAAGGATGTGTGTACTTGTGTCACATTATCAGCTATCTTAGTTTACAAGATTTCTTAATATAAATGGAAACCGATCGACTATGAGGTGGGTATGAGATTCACTAGATCAGATAGTAAAGTCGGTTGAGTCGAGCTGTAATAGCTGATATCAAATTTGAGTTCAACACTTAAAGATGGAGTTTCATACATGTAAATGTGTGCTATATTATTGGTTATCTTGCTCCACAACCCTTTCTATTGCAAACCCAAGCCAGCTATATAGGGCTGGTTGGAATCTCTACACATCAATGGGTAGCAACTTGTCACACCTAGACCGAAGCCCATTTGGTGGGGCTCTCCCTATGTAACCCTAATTAAATCAATGATGGGTGATTGCAAGGGACTGTTAGGAAGACCTCCTCCACTTAAATTATGGGTGGAGAGTTTTAGAAAAGAAGCTATTGGTACTAGTGCAAGAGGAAGGAGTAGAAGTTAAGGTCATGGATTACCAAGAGTTGTTATCTCAAAGGAGGATATTGGTGATGACTCAACCAAAGAAGGCCTGGAGTTGGAACACCCTCCGCTCCGCAGGCTTAAAACCCATTGAAAAAATTCACAAATACATGAAATTCCTTTGTGGCTAGAGGGTTTATATTTCATGATAAGAGTCAATAGCAATGAGGACCCTAGATTGTTTTGCAAAAGTAGGCATGGTAGATAGGTGTTGGGTGAGCAAGATTAATATTTCATCTTACCGCCCAACAAAGGGTCGAAATCCCCACCCTTCCTTCCATTCTTTAGGTATGGTCCTCCTTTTGGTGCCTCGGGGTAGGTGCATTTGCTATGCTTCAACTTGTATATGGTTGTCGCCTTTTTGCAACATGGGAAGTTGATGCCCTAAAATTCAAAAAAGGAAACTATCATCCTACCAGTCTCTGCTACGCCCATTGTGCCAACCCCCATGGGGATGGTAATTAAATGGTTTGATGCTTCTAGCAAGCTGGAGGGTCGCTACCAGAATGCGACTCATGGTGAAGCAATCAATCACTGTTTCTCTCTAGATACACTTACCCAACCTTCCATCAATTCTTTGGATTAATGGCAGCTTCAAGGCTGCAGAGCAAGCCCTAAAGGTTGATATTCTTGAGAAAACTAGTTTACAGAATCCCTCCTCTAGTTAGGCCAAGATATGCATAATTGGCCTCATTCTACCATTGATTTGAAAGTTGGGGAGAGGAGTGTTCTTTGGTGGAGGAGACTGTATACAAAGGCAAGAACAGGTTTTGTGAGAAATATGAATAATATCGTTGTGAACTCCCACTTTATGGAAGACTACAAGGAAGAAATATAATTGAAGGATCGAGCAAGTATCCAACACCCCAGTTGTGAAAGTGGACAGTTGGAAGTATGTCTTGAGTTAAATATCTTTCGCAACTTTTTCAACGAGGAAACTTTTGATCAACTACTTCGACGATCTCTTCACTAGCCTCATCACTGTTGAGACAGCTAAAAACATATTCCTGTTCACCCCTATATCAAACAATGGGGACAAGTAGAAATAAATAATTTGATCTACATATTTTTAGTAAGGCTTCTCAAACACTGTGGAAAATTCGTCACCATGAACAAATGCTGCAAAAAAAATGGACTCACCAATCTGGAAAAATGGACGTTGGTGAAAGTGTACTTTTGCCAACGTTCAGGTCGACAATTCGTTGAAAGCAGTGGCGGAGCCAGCGTGGGGCAGGTGTGGGCGCCTGCCCACGCCAGCCCAAATATTTTCAAGAGCTCCCTCTCACTGTCCTGCCTACGCCAGCCATTTCTTCTTCCTCCCTCTCACTATCCTGCCCACGCCAGCCAATTTTTCTCACTGTCCTGCCTACACCAGCCACTTTTTCTTCCTCCCTCTCACTGTCCAGCCCACGCCAGCCAATTTTTCTGGCTCCGCCACTGGTTGAAAGTTTACTTTTACGGACGTTTCGGTCGACATGTCGTTGAAAGCTCACTTTTATCGACGTCCGAATCAAACACCATTGAAAATGATCACCGACGAGTGCCACTATAATGTCATTAAAATTCAGGTTTCACAGGCGGCCGGTCTGGAAACGTTGGTGAAGATTTAAAACAAAGACTTGTTTCAAAATGCAGAAGCCAATTAAGAAACGGATCGCATTTGGTCACCATCCCTAGTGTCAAAGTTTCAAGGAACAACTAATATCTAAGACTTCATGTCTATTTATCTCCACAACAGCATTTGAAACTTCGTTTCCAAAAATATGACTAATGGAATGAAGACCTATGTGCGCATAACTTATAACATTCCGCATCCAAGCCTAATTCTTGCTGCTCCATGAACTCGTAATTCTTGCTGCTCTATCAGAAGTCTTCCCACCGACTGATGGAACTTGCACCATCAATTGCATCAACTGGAGCTTTCCCGAGCAACCTTTTAAAAAGTTTAATACAGCACTAGAATGGTGTTGATACCAACAAATCCTTGACCATCCCCTTCTAAGTGCTCACTGTTGGACATGATGAAAACTTTAGTCTTTCGAGGTGGAAGGTTGAAGTCCTGGTCAATTACTGTGGTCTCTCCCTATTTAATGGTAATTTGCTAAAGGAACATCATGCTAATGATAAGGCTGAAAAAGTGCGCTTAAACAATTGGAAAGATAAGTATTTTCTTGGAAGAATATGTTGCTGATTTGTTTGGATAGTTTAATTAATTGGTTGTATCAGCAGTTTATGCATGGTTGAGTTTTGCACCTGAAGGCAGGTTCCGGAATTACGGATTTGGATCTGGATATCAGATTTGGATATGGATTGAGATAGAAACATTAGATTGGACCTAATTTTGGATCCAGACCGAGGACTTGGATCCGGACAAGGATAAGGACCTAGATTTTTGGATCTTCAATCTGGATTGATCTAAGTTGGATCCAAGGCTCGCATTTGGATCAAATTTGTCTGAAATTGGAATTTTGATCTATTTTTAGATCTGAAATCATGTTCTGGATCTGGTTTGGATCTGAAATTCCGTTTCAGGATCTTATTTTGGATTTGAAAGCCAATTTTGGGTCGGAAGTTGGAATTTGGATCCGGATGTACATCTTGGGCTATGCTTTGGATCTGAAGCTATGATTTGGATTCGGATATGGATCTAGAGATTTATTTTGTATCTGTAATTATAATTTGGATGTATGGATCAATTGGTCTTGGATTGGGATCTAGATTTGAATCCATGGCTCGATTTTGAATCTAGAGTGTGGATTTGGATGCATATTTGGATCTAAAGTCTGGTTTTGGGTCTCCATATAAATTTTTGAACTGGATCTAGATCTGTTGGATTTGAATTATGAAATAACTCTATATTGTGGTTGGCCTTAGGTCCAAAGTCTGAAATTATATCCAAACGAGTTTCAAATAGAGTTGATAGTCAAATCAAAGAAGAAACTGATCTGAATTAGGAGAAATCCAAGTGTTTGAGGCCAAAAATCCATGAAAATTGTTATAAATTCGTTATGAAATGTTCAAAAAATGCTGAATGTAGATGTTTGAAAAGGATTATCTGATTACACACTCCTATACCAAAAATTTTCTGAACTATATTGCTGAAACAGATTTTTTACTATCAGGATGCGGCAAGCAAGAAGTTTGTTTACAGGGTATATGAGGATGGTATAGAGTCTTAACTTAAAATGAAGTGAGAAGAGCGAACATATCGACTTTTGCTGTCTCTTCAATTAAGAATGATTACAAGATCTCGTTAGTAGTGCTACTCAAGCGTGAACTCACGAGCGAGAAGGCGCGGAACCCGGATATTCTGCATGGTTCGGCAAGCCAGAGCAAGAGCCGGAAGAGTTCACTCTGTTGAAGGTGGAGCTGCAGAGGATTCCGGGTTTCTACTTTTGCATGTTTGCGGTAAGTAGTTTAAGTGGCCACAGTAGATTCTTTTTTACACAATTATGTCGAATTTGGTCTTGAATTTTTGCAATTAGTTAGCTTCGTGTTATTCGAATACAGGGAGAGACCATGCCTTTTTTGCCATTCTAGTCACATGGGATTCATATTTGTATTTTGTTGCGTGAGTTAATTACCATGTATTTATCAATGTCATTATATTTTGCTTTTATTGAAAGCCGTCCTTACCATGTGAATTGCATAATATGATTTTCTTGTAATGAAAAATTTATGCATGGTAATGTGCAATCTCTTCTGCACAACTAAAAAAGGAAAAACTGTTGCACTCCTCTTCTACAGGTGAGACAACCATGATTTTGTTGTATAGCAAGGCATTTGATTAAGCATGATTTGGTTGTTCTGATCAAGCAGCAATATCCTTGTTAGAGCAGTAAGTGACTGGCCCAATGCGCAAGCAAACAAAGGTGTCTTGTCATGCTCACACTTTATGAAAGACATGACGCTTTTGCTCAGAGAACTAATTTTCCTAAGTAGATGTATTTCTTAAGATATAGGAGTCTTTCTCAAGTGTTCCTTGTTATGTTTGGTTGTTTAATCTTCTAAGCAGGACTAGTATCTTAGCAACTACAACTGGTTGGCATGAACATGTTAGCTGAACTTCATGTTCAGCGTCAACTTTGTCACAAGATTGAAACATGCCGTCTATTTGATGTAAACATCCGTAGAGGGGCTATGTTTTTTATGATGGAGAGGCAATAACAGGAGCCTGGCTCAGGCTGCTGAAGATAGCAGGGTTCAAATATTTTTCTACAGATCGTTTGCAAGATGATAAGAATAAATGCCGCCAAAGGATGCCTTTGATCTACCAGAGGATACTTTATACAAGTTTTTTGCTTTCTTTCTTCTGCACCTGCAAGGCCTTATGTTGAGCTCCTGGATTGCAGAACTATGACATTATGCCATGCGTCTAATGCCTGTTAATGCTAAGAATGCACTAAGAGATCTGTTGTCCAAAAGCACCACCATGTTTTCAGTTTTCACTTTATGTGCTTTACTGCTTTCTTTTCTTCCTGCTGCCAAAAATACTGGTTTCAATTGTGAAATTGTTTGGAACTATAAGTATATTAGAAATTATGTTTGTGTGGCTACCAGAATAGATCTATGTCTTGCGTTTATTCATAAGCAGGTTGAACCATGCTTACATTTCTTCTTGAGCAGGTTGAACGCATAGTGCATGAGGACACAAAAGCTAGCAATTTACTACTTGATAGGAATCTTAATCCAAAAATTTCTGGTCTCATATTTGCTAAACTTTTACCTCACACATGAGCATCGGTGTTACTGGAGCATTGTAATTTGACTCAGGATTTAAAGGAGACTATAACACAGAATTTTTACAAGAAAGTGTCCATGATAGAAGGAACAAGAATAAAATTCACTTCGTTGAAGTTGAACGCTTCTTAGGCGAGAATCATAAACAGATTGTTAATGTCTACAGATCATAACCAATTCACAGGTATGCAGTTCAACACGTGTGTGTGTCGATAAATTTGATTATGTAGTATTTCCTTTGATTGCTTGTGCTTCTATTTTACATTAGTTGTGGATTCAACTCCGAATTTGTTTTTCCGAGTTTGTGCTTCTGCTGTGCACTCAATGTGGATTCAACTTGGGCAAAGTCGGGCAGTTTTTTCTGCAGGACGTTACGTACCCATTACAGTAAATGCTTTTTAGTTTTCACTTCTTAGCGTAGTTTACGTGTGTGTGTATGCGTTCACTCCTTTTCCATGCATCTGAAACATAAGTGTGTGATCAACTTAATTGTGTCTCTCTCCTATTTGCTTGCTTGCTTGTTTCCATCTCTTAATAGTTAAGACTCAACTAAGTTTCATAGAAATACTTGCAGAAAACCTCTATAAATGCTTTCATATTTGGTGGATTATGGTTTTAACTTTTGCTTTGCTTGGTTGCCCGAATGATATGATATAGATCTCCTGAATAATAGAAAAAAAGTGTATTTTATAGGTCTATTTGTTTTGTTCACCAGTTCTTTTGAATTTTCAGTTGGTCGTATCTTGTGACAAAAAAAAATCGTTCTTTCTCAACAACACATGCAAAAGGATTGTGATGTGCAGACTTTTGCATCCTTAGATTTCTGAAATAGAAAATACTTAAAAATTGTGGAACAGATGTTTATGTAGATGTGATATATATCAATGAAAAATTAATAGAAAAAAATAGGAAAAAAACAGGTACACAAGAGGTGAAGCTGATTCTGGACCTAGGTGCACTTACGTTATACCTTTCAACTCAAGTGTCGTGTAAGTCACTATTTGCAATCCAAATTTTCATATTTCTCATCTTTTAAGTCCCATAAAAGCATGGACAGAGCTAAAGGACCAGCAGGAGCGATAGCCATACCCCTCCCCCACCCCCCTCCCTTCTCAAATTTTTTTAAAAAATAAAAAGTCACATGTTAAAAAAAATCATTTAACTTATATAAAAATTATGAAATTAACAATACAGTTGAACCCCTTAATGGAAAATAACTCTACCTCTGATTTAGAAGTGAAGAGAATAGAGGAAATAATTCCAAAGGATAGGTGGGAGCAAAAGTTGCCAATTTATCCTTTTCTTCTAATTTATTTCATAATTAATGACAAGTGAACGCACTTCCCACCACATTTAGAATTTTCTATTTTTCCAATTTGTTGTATCGGCACTACATTTAGAATTTTCTATTTTTCCAATGTGTTGTATCGGCACTGATCACCACGGCGATGCAGCGGCCGATAAAGTCTGCATTATCGGGCGATAAAGGGGCTGACTTGAGAATAGGTTCATCGCCCGAACCTATTAAAAATATTTTTTCTAACAAGATAAAAGAATAGATTTTGTAAAATAATTAATTAAAAAATAAAAGTTTTTAGTATATTTTTAAAATATTTAAAAAGTGTATTTGTAAAATATTTAAATCTACGTGCCACTGCCTCAAATAGGACGGCTCGTAGGCTTGGGCATCGGGCCGGGCCGCCGCTGGGCCGGCACTGGCCGGGCTTGGGCCGAGGAATTTGGTTATCGGGCCGAAGTTGAGTGAGCCCGGCCCGGCCCGAGATCTTAACGGGCCGGGCCTGGTTATCACTTCTTTGGCCCGGCCCGGCCCGACGGCCCGTTAGGAATTATTAGGTCAACCATCTTCCTGTGCGGCTCCCTTTGTTTCACTTTCACTGTTTCACATTTTCCCCCTTTTCGCTTTCGGTTTTCCTTTTCCTGTTTTCCTCCATCGTCCATCAAGGATTCGAGGGAGGCAGAATCGCATCGCAGAGACAGGAAAAGTTGGAGTCTTGGAGAGACGGGAGACTGTGTGCTACTGCTCGCCACCGTTTCCATTGTTTACCTGAATCCCTGATACCCAGCCACTCAGCCTGTCAGCCAGTCCACCACCACCACCGGTCCACCGCCACTGTCTCCGCTCCACCAGACCACCACTCGGCCACCGTCGCCCTTTCGCCGCTCCGCCACTGGTCCACCGTCGCCTTTTTTAAGGTACATACACGATACAGGGATAATATTGGGGGATTGGGATTTAGGGGTTATTGTCTTTCGCCCAGATTGGGGGTACACGCTGCTCAGATTATTGGGGGAGTACAGGGACTGTGTGTGATCGTTTGGTTTAATTCCTACGTATGTTCTTGGTTTCATCGTTTGGTTTAATTCGAGTACAGGGACTGTGTGTGATCGTTTGGTTTAATTCCTACGTATGTTCTTGGTTTCATCGTTTGGTTTAATTCCTACGTGTTGCTTTTCTGTTGAGCTGCTAACTGGTAAGTGGCAGTCAGTATTAACGCATTTGTCATAGTGATTGCATTGTATGTTGGTTTTATAAGCGGAAGCCTTATGCATACTGAAATATTAATGCATACTGAAATATTAACATTGTCATTTTTTATGACCAGCAGCAAGAAAAATCTTAAATCCGTGCTTGTGATTCTGTGAATATAATCTATGTTGCTTGTTAATTGTTTATACAAATTTAACAACTCATCATGATTGAAATTTGTAATGTTCTACATGACTCTTAGCTTTCTATGTTTTGGTTTTAGCTTGGTCTGTCATGTGACTTTTACTGTTTTTCAAAACTTATATTTTTGGCAGTCAGATTATGAATAACAAGGAGACCTACAAGGGCAAGTGGTTTACAACCGGCCAGTTTTGGGCTCAACTTTAGTTTTAAAAGGAAAATCAAGATCCCAAACGCGTTTGGATACACAGTTTGGTTCAAAACTGGGTCTTTAACTAGTTAAGAAAATGCTGGTTCAAAGCCTAGCACGGTTAGCAACATTTAAAACCAAAATTTGGCCCAAATTGTGCTCAAGATTTCATAGCATTGCATTGTTAGCAAAATTTTAAAGCCAAAAGTTGACCAAATTGTACTCAAGATCAAGTTTTGGTCATACTGAAACCTGATTTGAAATCTAGGTTTCCATTAATATTGGTTTTCCTAGAACTCCATTTGGTATACTTGTTGCAATCAGTTGGTCAGCTTACGATAAGGCTTTTTTGATAAATATGAGAAAAAAATTTGACTGCATGTAGTCTTGGCGTCTTGGCGAGTTCAAATGTACATGGTTTGATTGCTAGTCTTTTCAGATGTCGGTTGTCCAATAATTAATATGTCCATCCCTTTGGTAGTCCACAGGGTCATAAGTTTTCAATTGCATTTCTCTTCTTATGAAGTAAATCTGCCACAATTTTTTGATTCGTGTCTATGAAACTTGTGAGAATTTTTGTGATTGGTTTCCTTATGACTCTATGTTTAGGTTGTTCGGATATCATTCGAATAGTAAGTCATGTCATCTAACATTGGGGATGAAGAATATCGTCCGATGGCAGATGTAGAGGAAGATGAATCTTTTACATGTATTGAAAAATAGATTCAATCCAAGAGAAAAAGAACTTCGATAGTATGGAATGACTTCAAATTAGTCAAATTTAATGGAAAATAGTGGGCGAAATGCAAACATTGTGGTGAGCGATTTACTGCACATAGTAGCAGTGGTACGAGTCACTTGAAACGACATAGAGATACATGCGTTAAAAAACAAATACTTGATGGAAAACAAAAAATGTTGTCATTTGGAGTTGGTGAATCTGGAGCTTCAAATTTAAGTATGCATAAATATGATATGGACAGTGTCAGAAAAGGTTTGGATAAGTTGGCAATAATGCATGTAGTTCCTTTCAGTATTGCAGAATATGAATATCTTAACGAGCTTCTAAAGCTTTGCAATCCAAGGTTTGTGCTAATTTCTAGGAGAACACTTACAAAAGAGATACAGTCAATGTTCTCCTCTGAAAAAAAGAGATATCAAGAACTTGTAAAGAACCAAGTGCAACGGATATCATTGACATTTGATATGTGGTCCTCACAACAGACATTAGGGTACTTATGCTTGACAGCCTCGTATATTGATACAGATTGGCAATTGCACTCTCACATACTTAATTTTATGCATGTGCTTCCACCACATAATGCAATTTGTATATGTGATACTTTATTGGAGTGCATTACTACTAAGTGGGGTATTCATTTGAAATTTTTTTATAGTAACTGCTGATAATTGTTGAACAAATGATAGTGGAATAAGTTTATTTAGAAGGACCGTAGAAAGGAAAAATAATATTTCATTTCCATTAAGAGGGGAGTACTTTCATATTCGTTGTGATGCGCATATCATAAATCTGATAGTTAAAGATTGTATGAATGATATAGATGATACAATTTCAAAAATTCGAGGTAGTGTCAAATATGTAAATGGATCACCAAAACGACTTCATGCTTTCAAAGAATGTGTGAAGACAATGGGTTTGGATGAAAAAAAAAAGTTTAAACTATGATGTTCCTACTCGATGGAATTCTACATTTATAATGTTGAGAGATGCATTATTATTCAAAGATGTCTTTCAACATTTGGCGTCGTGTGATCCTAGTTATACATGTTTGCCTTCTGAAGATGAGTGGTACCATGCATCAGATTTATGTCAGTTTTTAAAGGTCTTCTACGATGCAACAAATTTATTCTCTACCAACAACAAGGTAACAGCTAATCTTGTTTTTGAAGAAATCGTATCAATTTATCATCATTTGTATAAGCATCGTGGAGCATCAAATGAACATAGCAGGGCATTGGCATGCAAAATGCAAGAAAAGTTTGACAAATACTTTAAGGGCTACAATATTCTCTTTGCAATTGCAGCTGTCTTGAATCCTAGGTTCAAGTTGTCATACTTGAAGTATGTGCTTGGCAATTTAGATAAACTTGATTCAATAGTGAAATATGAAACAATAGAGAGTACTCTTCATGAATTGTATGATGAGTACAGAAATATGTATGAGGAGGGCCAATTCATTCATTAGTACCATGATTGCAATGGAAGAGTATAAAAGTGTTTCTAGATTTGGGTTTAAAGCATATGTCAACTATGTATCTTCTGTAGTGGTTCACACGGATCTAGACAAATATTTGATTGATCCACTAGAAGAAATTACAACTACTGCAGAGTTCAACATATTATCTTGGTGGAAGACCAACGAAAGCAAATATAAAATTCTAGCAAAGATGGCTCGTGATGTGTTGGCTGTTCATGTATCTACAGTAGCTTCAGAATCTGCATTTAGTACATCAAGAAGAATTCTCAACGATTATCGATGTTCAACGACTCCTGAAAATGTAGAATCATTAATCTGCACACAAAGTTGGATTCGTGATGCAAGCAACTTGTGTGAAAGGTAAGATGTTAATGTTTCATAGTTTATACATATTAACTTAATAGTGTGCTTCAATTAATAAGTGTCTTTGTTACAGTTCTCAGGATGCAGAGCACCATTATGATGATGAATGTTAATCGAGTGCATGCTTATTATGGTAATGTTTTTAATTAATGCTTCGTATTCTATGATGACAAGTACATGTTAATTTTTATTAACATTTTTTTTCATGTTAAATTGCAGATGGACATTTGAAGGTACAACCATGAACTCTTCTAAGAATATTAGAAGATGAAGTAGCACTTACATCAGAGATTTGTCTAGGTATGCACGTATGAATCTGTTATGCTCTTCCTAGAAACCGATAGCTCTTGCGTATTATTTTTTTGTTGTCCTATTTTTGTTTAGTTTCTATCATCTTTTGAGCTTTCTTCATGGTCGTTGTTGAGCTTCCTATCTGTTTGAACTTTGAACTGTAGTCTCCCTATGCATGGTTAAGCCAGGGTTTTTGGCAGTTGTGTTGGCTTTTGCCTATGCATGGTTTCTTGATGCTGGGCGTCCCCATTGTTTGATGTACATAATGGCTTTGATAGGACAGTGTGGATGTGGCACCTCTATAACAGTCAGTCTGTTGCAGATGCAATTTACATAGTTTGCTCTATGATAGGGGCACGTAGTGAGCCTTCAGATGCACTTCAAAAGATGAACTCTTATAGTGTCAGGATCTTCATTTTAATGAACTTGTAATCTTATGCTATGGAATATCCATTCATATGCTTTCTTTCGTTATTCAGTCTCTAACGTTTTAGTTGATTAGCTATAGTGCCAGGACGTTTTAGTTGATTAGCTACTCATCTTGCATCTGATTAACATCAGTTAGATTTTATCATAATTAGTACCATGTTCATCTTAGATTGAAATAGCAAAATAAGGTTCAACTTTTCAACTGTAGTTGAAACTTTGAAGACAAGCATTTATGGACTGAAGCTAATTGATTAAACCGCTAAATTCATTTTCCTTCTTTTCAAATTGTTCTAGTTTTGTATGATTTACTTTCAATTTCTTGCTTCAATTTCAAGGCACCTAGGAGAAAGAAGTAAATCCTCCAATTGATTCCCCACTGAAGACCAAGTTTTTATGATCCTGGTGAGCTTGAAGATCAGGCTTCTGGTGAATGTAGCCATCTAAGGAGTAGGATGTATAATGAGTTTCTGAACATAAATCTATGTCGAATTTTGCAAATAATATTTTGTTTTCTGTTTTTGCAAGTCTTTATGTAAGCAAGAAACTGTGTGCAGGTTCTTACATCCTCTTATATTGAATCTACATCGAATGCTTGTTCCTTAAAGTTTATTAGTTTACAGGGTAACTGATATTGTAAGTTTCAGCTTTCTCTTCCTTTGTAAGTGTGTTTGGTTTACCTGTAGGATGAGCAGATGGTTGATTATGTCATGCATTGTTTTTTATCTGACGCCTCTAGTGATGTTATATGTATCTCATTGTATATATTATTCTTGCTAACACAGCTTGGTTCACCTAATTTGGAGTTCCAAATCAAGATTGTAACATCTTATTTAGAACAATCGGGAATCGTTTGAATGTTGGTAATTATGAATGTTGGTAATTATGAAAAAGAATGATGGCTACGTCTACTGAATTGATTTGAGTAATCAAGTCTTTCTGGGCACCAACCGGTAGCAGAAAAGGTGTTGCCCGAATGAAAAATCTTACTTTAAATTTATGAGTTAGGTATGGGTCTGACCTGAGACTTCCAATTATTGAATATTGATTGTAATCAGTCTGCTGGCTGTAGAAATGGAAATTGGTTGGTACCTATTTCAAGGATGAGAACAGAAAATGCTCAAGCTTCTTACCATTACATCACAGAGAAATTCAGGACATCCATCAGCAGATGAATCCCATGGAGCAGGGCCTTGCGCATCACTGTTGTCCTCTAACAGTTCATGATCAAACTTTGGGGATCTTAA
The DNA here is from genome assembly GCA_011799765.1 of Nymphaea thermarum. Classification (NCBI taxonomy): domain Eukaryota; kingdom Viridiplantae; phylum Streptophyta; class Magnoliopsida; order Nymphaeales; family Nymphaeaceae; genus Nymphaea; species Nymphaea thermarum. The sequence goes on from JAANDH010000551.1 coordinate 128,321, forward strand.
GGTTTGCCTCCTCCTGCCTCTTCGACCAGCAGTCGTAGGTTTTCTATCAGATTCTTTCAAATGGATTTTCTCCCCATAGATATTTGAAATTCTTAAGACTGAACTTTCAAAGGAATGGCCTTGTCCCTTGTGCAGAAGGGGTGGATAGTACAGATACATCATGAATTGTTGGAAGAAATCTAGAGATCGTCAAGTTCAAATATCTGCTGCTGGTAAAAGCTTATGTGTGATAAGATTTTGATTAGAATCTTCTTTTATAAAAATAACATTCAATCCAGCAGCAATCGTAAATTGTAGGTTGGTGAAGTCGTGCTGCAAGTTTGTCACATGTGAAGCATGGAATTTTCATAAAGCATGGAATTTGTTCATAAAACCCGGCCCGGCCGACCCGGCAAAACGGGCGGGGCTGGTTCTGATTTTTTGTGGATCGGCCTGGCAATATAAATGGGTCGGGCCCGGGCTTCAGGGCCGACGGGCCGGCCCGCGCCGGCTGTTAGCGGGTCGGGCCAGCCGATACCCACCCCTAACGGCTCGTGCCGATTCTCGTAACAGCACTGATTCAAGTTAATTAACATCTCATAAAATTACCTTTATATACGAACTCAGGGCGGAGTCAAAGGGGGCTACATAGGCCTTGTCTCCATCTCAAAAAAAAAATAAATTATATATGTAAATTTTCAAAAAAAATATTATAAAAAAGATATTTGGGTCTCCTCATTAAAAATATTTGTCTCTGCGCCCTTTGTACGAGTAGATGTGTATTATTTAGTCAGGGTTCCCTCAGAAGCCGTTATTGACAAAATTGATTATTTTTTTGGTAAAAATGTGAGGTTATAAGCCATACTTTATTCTAGTGTAGGGAAAGGGAAAAAGAAAAACTGCATTATTTGGCGTCGAGCCTGTCGGTAAACACATCAAATCAATTCCTTAAAGGTGGGGCCCGAAGAATATATATATATATATATATATATATATATATATATATATATATATATATATATATATATATATATATATATATATATATATATATATATATATATATATATATATATATATATATGTCAAAATTTCTGACTTTACCATTGCTTCCACCTACAACCATACAAATGTTTCATGGCCACATAAGCTTAAAGGTTGCAGATCTACTATAGAGGCCAGTACTATTCATGAAATAATTAAAGGTAGACACCACCAAAGTAAGGGCATACTCTTTCCAATCTGAAAAATATGAAGCTTGGAGACATGGAGTCATTTCCTACCGACTGTATATTGTATGGATTATGCGCAAGTAGGAACGGTAGACTTGTGGTCACTCGAGATGACAATATATTTGATTTGGATTGGATACAATATATTTGATTTGGATTGGATACTAGCTGATTCGTTCCAAAAAAAAAGTCAGATATGGATAAAAATAATTATCCAATTAATAAATTGGATCGAAATCGGACTTAACAAATGACAAATTCTATTCTTATTCAGATATTATATAAATATCTGATTGGATTTGGATTCACATGTGGATCAGATTTAGTTTTAAACAAATATCATATATTCAGTCCCCTTACATTTCGAAAGTCACCGAGATTCGGTTCAAAATTCGGACTTGGATATGAATGCAAAATTCATAGTGAGGTCGGATGCAGATTGTGAAATTGAATGTTGGATTTAGATTTAGTTATGACTTTCTTTTTTGTTCATATTCAAATCTGAATTGGAATCCGAATATGTGAATACCTGAAAAAAATGGATAAAGTTAAAAGTATATCCTATCTAAATCTAATCCATTGGCCATCTAGTGGTGACTATACTCCGTTAAAACACACATATACATGACATATATACATGACATATAAATAAAGGAATAGGTTCAACCGGTCTTATTTTGGGACTTTCTTGATCGTTTTCACTTTTCTCTCGTCTACCACCTACTTTTTATCTAGATGCATTGGTTCTTGATCCTTTCTTTTTCTATTGATTATTTTCGGACCGAGATGTATGGATCCATGGATCTATGTGTCTATATAGTGGGGATTCCATAAATATTTCATTCCAAAAATAAAAAATTTGAAACAATTGAGACTTTTTCCGAGATTGCATGTCGTTCCTAATTCATGATTTGGCAGGTCCAGAATGAAAACTTTGTTCTTGATTCTACGAGAATTTTTATGAAAGTGTTTCATTTGCAGTTTGGTCGGCCTTCCAAGTGGTAGGAATCACCGGAAGGATCGAAACCACATTGGTGGAACAACAATTTTTCTGGATAGGTCGAACTATTGGAAGCAAATGAAAAAGGAAACCAAGTGAAGCTCTCCTTGTGATCCGGATGAGATAGATGCCTCCCAGCCGGGAGGCGCATCGACGGAGTTTCATTGGGTAGCCACCGACCTACAGTTATCCTTACACTTCCGTGCTTGGTGGAGAAGAAATATATATATATATATATATATATATATATATATAGGGGCGGAGGATGGGAGGGCCCGCCTAGGCCATGGCCCAACCCTAGTAAATTGAAAAAAAAAATTACATTGAAAAAATTGAAAATTTTTAATTGTCTCATGTATTGTTTGGATTCGGGTTCAGTTTGGCCCTACTCAGATCTAGAGGTTGAACTTTTGGCCCGCCCCTAAAACAAATCCTAGCTCCGCCCCTGTATATATATATATGGTCGGTTCTACAATGGAGGCTTAGGATTCTCATCTATGACAGCCGAACTCGCTGTTCTTCTCCTCTCCAACATCCTTCTAACAAGCAATTTGTGAAATGTGACCCTATATGTGTCCCACCTTCATCTTCTTGAGATTTGGACTAGAGAGACTCTTTGTTCTGAACTCAAGCTTTGCGTGATATTGAAAATGACAATTTTGCACTATTTCTTGGACAATGTTCCTGATTATTATCCTTCGTTTGGTGTTGAAAATGACTATTGTGCAGTAATGCAAATTGAAGTTGACAACGACACACCTCCTTCTTTCTTGGACAATGTTATGGATTATTATCCTTAGTTTTCTTTGACACTATACGCGGGAAAAGTTAGGTTTATGGAATGTATGATTACATGCACAGCCTAAGAACACATGAGAGAAGAGAGAAGCAAGCAGAATCGAAACATCAGGTGTTCGGACTGGTTAGGCCAAGTTCTACACCCACTTTCATGGAAGAGTGGTTTGCAGTAACTCTAGGTCGACTAACACATATGTATTTGGGAAGCTGGTACTTGTTGGTTTATGTGGGCAATTGTCTACACAAACTCACATAAACTACTTATTTTATACATTAATATTTTATGGATATTTATTTATTGATTACGTTTTAATCTTTAAGACAGATTCATGAAACACTATCTTCTTTCAACCATAACCACAGAACGGTAATTTTTTGAAAAAGACTGATAAGAACTTTAAAAACAATAAATCTAAGATGAATTTTTCTCTTTTTTTATCATGTTTGTTCCCCATTAATTTTTACATTATTTTTGTTTTAAAGTTTAAAACTTAGGTTAGATTATTTATATCTTCATCTCGATCATTAATAAAACAACATTTTCATCATTTTATCAAGCTACTTTTTTATGTTTTGTTGTCAGTTTTTCATTTATTTTACTTTTTTTTAACTTCTAGGGTTCTTCCTTTTCTGAAAAAAGTTGCCCAATTCTTTTCTGAGGTTTTCCCAAGATTTTCAGCTTCATGAAAAATTTTCTGATAAGAATCTCATTTAAGTTGTATATGCTTTCAACCAAAAGCAATATCGAGGCAGCTTGTGGTTCCGCAACCGCAACACCTTTCATATTATATCTAAAGAGACGCGTATATAATATATATAATAGAGAAAATACGTGAAGATGTTAATAAAGAATTATTGAAGGACTGGTGTGGGCAACTGCCCACACCAACTGTTCACGTGCCAATGCTGGATTTGGGACGCCCCGAGTTTGGCACCAACTGTAATGGAACAAAGGAAATTATGGTGAACCTAGAAAATTATGTAATTAATTAAACAAAAAACAAGACAAAATCATATCCTTTTTTGGACGTATGTCTGCCTTTTTTGCTGTTAAGAGGAAATTAACACCCACACCGATGGTGCATGACCATCAACCCACATGGTGGGGCATCTGCCCACCTACTTGGGCCAAGGCTCAAAGGTTCATGCACGGACATATATAACTGTAGTCTAACGCATCTTAATGCCGTTGGAAGAGAGTGTGGAGCCGGATCTCAATTTAATAGCATCAGGGGTATTATTGTAATTTTACTCTGTTATAATTCCAAATATTTATTGGTTCTAGATTATATTTTTTAAAATTTTTAAAATGGTTAAATTAAAATTTGTTATGCAAATTTTGTTGTTCAAAATCATAGCGGTTGCGATATCTTTTCTTGCTTGGTCCTAATTAATAGTTCAAGAGGCCTTCGCCCCAATGCTTTCATCATGTCTATGGGCCCCGGAGGACATGATCTTACACATCGTATATAATTGGCTGATCTCACTCTAGGGGCGGTGGGGGCAGTTGGAAAAGCTGTGTGGGCAATTGCCCACATAAACCATAAAAAAAAAATGCTTTTTATATTAATACATCCGAGTAATTTTCTCAATTATACATTGATACATGTTAAAATTTTAAAATTTTATAACTAGTGCTCCTTAGAACAGGAGAAGTCGGATCGGCGGAGCGCATTGAAGTTAAAATTTTTAAAGTAGTACAAATATGTGAAGGAAGCAGGACCTAGTTAAGACCATATAGAAAACTGTGATATTTGACTTCAAAATGAACAAACAAATGTGATGACAAGACGACATTACATTTTTCTAAACAAGAATGCCGTGACCAAGCTTCCATATATAATTTAGAGGATTCTATTCATATATAACTAAATCGATGGGCTTTAGTTTAGGTCCTTAGATCCTTTCATCTTGAAACATCATGATATGGTGATGCTTCATATTGGTGTCAATATTGTCCGCTAGCAAATGCATTAATAAGGGTTCTGAAATTGAGAAGTGTTTAACGTTTAGCAATTATTGATCATGTGCTGATTCAAGCTTTTCTGGGCATGTAAGAGTTGGATTTCTAAAGAAATATAAACTCCAATCATAGTGGAATGCATCATCTAGGTGGCAGAATTCAGGGGCGGAGTCAAGGGGGGCGGCAGCGGGCCAAGACCTCTCTCATCCACATTTTGAAAAATTAAAATTTACTCATTAAACTTTTTAAAAACATGTGTTTGACCCCTTGTAAAACTTTTGAAAAATAGGTAGTGGCCCACGTGTAAAAAATCAAAAAATATATTCAGTGTGTCGCTTCATAGTTCGACCCTTTAAGGGCAAAATCCTGGCTCCACCTCTGACGGAATCTAAGGACTTGCTTTAATTTTCTCACAGGGTTTTGTGAAGATTAATAAAAAAATTAATGGTATAATCTTCTCTCGTTTACATATCAAAAGAACAAAATACAACTATATAATCATCATTTCATGGAAAAGCGCTCATAAGCATGAAGTATTCATGTTTTATTTGGCAACTTTTATTCAAGGATCAAACAAGAAACAATTATCTAGAGTGCAACTTAATTTTGGAATCTATTTCAATAACTGAGTTCTTCTGCTCAATAGGAATTCACTGTTTGAAAAAGAAGATCCACTTGTTTCTCTTGATTTTGGAGTTCTATGCTGCATCTTGGTGAGGTATAGCTGAATTAGAAAGTATTTTTAAATCAATTAATAATCTTTTCTCTTAAGTACAGTCTAATACATATGCTTGCCCTAAACACCATAGACCAAGCCAATATAATTCAAATCATTAAAATACAAAGGAAGAAAGAAAAAGGGCAAAATTATCAATCATAACTGTAAAAAGTCAAAAGGAGAAAGCACAAACTCCACCACCATCGAGTGACCGCCGTCGCCGGCGCTGGCGCCGACCATAGACGTTATTCACCTTCTCTTATTCTTGCTGCCAATCAACAAGGCGACGTAGAACAGCAGCCTGAAGAAGAATCCCCACGCGATCGTGATCCAGAAGCAGCTCCACCTGCTCAGCTGTGTCACGCTCTGCTGCTTGAGTATGTCCGACCCCGTCGTCAAGCACGTAGTCAGCGTTATGTTCCCTCCCAGCGATCCACTCAGCTGCTTGAGCAGCACCGCCTTGGCGTCGTCGCTCAGATCCTTCAATGGCGTGTTGTCGAACATCTGCCTCCCCGTGGAGAAGCACCTCGACGTCCTGGCAAACTCGTTGTGGAGCACACCCTCGTAGGAATACTTCACCAGCGAGAGGTAGTGGAACCAAATCCAATACGGTGGTATTCTGTCCCTGTTGATGAAGAAGCCGCTGAAGAGAACGTAGTAGGCCAGGATGGCCACCACCACCGTGTAGCCCAACATGACATGTGAGATGACGCCGGAGAAGAAGGTGACCATCCCGCTTCCGGCCCAGTAGGAGGCGAAGGTCATGGCGAAGAAGTAAAGAAAGGCCTCCCCCCCTCCGGCGAGGCCCACCGCGAAGAAGGTAATGGCGGCGAAGGCGAGGGAGTGGATCAAGAGGGGAGGGGCGGTGACGATGGCATTGGAGAGGACGTAGGAGGAGCGGCGGTAGGCGTTGTAGGCGGTCTCCCTCATGAAGATGTAGCGCTCCTGGAGGAACACCGGCAGGGCGTCGGCGCAGGTATAGTAGATGGTGGACATGGCGAAGGCCAAGAAGCTCAGCCGCTCCCTGACACCCTTGGGCGTGGTGTCCAGTTGCCAGAAGATGGTGGCGAGGATGAAGCCAGTGACGATCACCATGACGAGACGCATGACGAAGAGCTCCGGCATCCGGTGAGTGTTCAACATCGACCGCTTGGTGAGTATGACCGTCTCCCTCCAGAATGGATTGGCGAATTCCGGCGATCTCCCACAGCCTTCTTTGGTGTTTGCGGAGACGAGCTTCCCGCGGGAGATGCTCGCGTTGATGGCGGCCTTGAGGGTCATGCCCTTGCCCTTCCGCTTTCTGGAGTCTCGTGAGTGAGAGGGTTGGTTGCTCTTCCAGGACTTGTAGAAGTCCACGAGGACCTTGATCCCGCCGGAGCTCGCTTCGAGCTCGCGGATAAGGTCGAGAGCGAACTCGACGTGGTTCTCGTTCTCCGGCACCCGGTGGCCGAAGTCTGACAGGAAGCCGGAGAGGCCGAACGGCGGTCCATTGTAGACGGTGTGGCCTCGTGACAGGAAGATCATGCGGTCGAGGAGGCCGACGATCCTGGAGCTCGGCTGGTGGATGGACATGATGACGATGCTGCCGGTGCGGGCGATCCTCTGAAGGACCTTGACGACCATGAAGGCGCTGGTGGAGTCGAGCCCAGATGTGGGCTCGTCCAGGAACAGGAGAATGGGGTCATGGATGATGTCGATTCCGATCGACACGCGCCGTCGCTCTCCGCCGGAGACGCCTCGGTGGCCCTCGTCTCCGATGACGGTCTTTACCGCACGGCGAAGGTCCAGTTGGTCAATGAGGGCCTCCACCCGCTCGCGCTTCTTCTCCTTGGAGACGGTCTGAGGCAGCCTGAACTCAGCGGCGAAGGTGAGCGTCTCCTCCACGGAGAGCATCGGGAAGAGGAGATCGTCCTGCATCACGTAAGCAGAGATAGACCGCATCAGCCGTCCCTCGACCGCCTCGCCGTTGAGCGTCACGGTGCCGCGAAGGCTTCCCCTGGCGATCCGGTTGGCCAGGGCGTCGATAAGCGTCGACTTCCCCGATCCGCTGGCACCCAACACTGCCAGGATCTCGCCGTCGCGTGCCTCGCCAGATATCTGGTTCAAAAGTACTCGTGTTTCCGGGTCGGCCACCACCTCGACGGAGTCAGCGCATGCCGAAGGTAGTGTGCGCTTGCACCCTCCGGTGAGGGACATTCGGCGGACGCGAATACTGTAGGAGAGGTCCGTGAAAGATAAGACGAACGGTATTTCCCGGATTCCCTCCTCCATCGCCACCAGTCGACGTTCAGATGACGAGGGTCCCGCTGGGGTCTCCAGCCTCTTGTTGGCTTCCTCCTCGGCCTTTTGGAGAAGATCGCCGAACTTGGGGTTTTTCTGACGCTCGTCTCGGGTGACGATGGCCGCCTCGATATCCCCACCGTCGCCATGTTGCCGGGAAGATGATCCCACCGGCAACTTTTTCCGGCCCCTGGACGTAGAGGAAGACTTCATGAAAGAGATGCGGGTGTTGAAGTGCACCAGGAAGCGAGGGGAGGGTATGAATTTAAAAGCACCAAGAAACAATAGCGAATAAAAAATTTAAAGAAAACATCCACTTCAGTCCCTATCTATACGTAATTTTCATGATCATACCTCTTTCTTGGTTAAAAATGATGAAAAAATGCATGGAGAAAGATGCTGAGCTGAAATGGAAATCTAATATTTTCCCACCATTAAATGCGACAAATAAATAGTGTAAATGGGACTTAGGCTCGAACAGTTTGCAGTTGAAATATTATGTGAGTTTTTCATGAGCTCATCTTAAAAATGAGAGGCAAATTCATAAAATGCTAAAACTAAGTCAGTTAGGTCAAAATCAAAAGACACTTACAAAGTATTTCAGTTGCAAATTCATGCTTGGCAGTATAGATACTTTGTCAGTGTTTTATGAAGCTATTTAAAAAATAAGGCAGATTTATAAAAAAAATATTTTAGTTGTCTATAAATCTAATCTTTAAGTTTCCTACTCCCAAACTACCCAAGCCCTATGAATTGGAACACAAAAAATTAAAAAGTCTAAAATATGTAAAAGGAGTCAACAGTCTTTTCCCTAAGATGCCCCAAGACCTGTTTTGTATTTAAGGATCTCAATAATTTTATAACTCTTAAAATATTTACAAAAAACCGTCTGACTTGAAGGTTGTTTTGTTATGCCCCTTTAAACTTTTGAAACTCAATAAAAAGGTGCTCAATTTTTCCACAAAACTGTGGAAGAACCTCTGTATGAATGGAAAATTTCCATTTTTAAATGACAAAAGTACCCTTTTCAGTAACTGTGGTCAAGTAAACCTCTCTCTATGTTGTTGCTGGTCACTGCCATGTCTTCAAGCTAATGATCGCTTTGGAGAGAACGGCGACCGAAGCGAATTATTGTCATTCTCTTCCTGGCTTACTTCCTCTTTTCTTCTCTTCTTCTTTCCTTCCAAAACTTTACCTTCTAATATTGAGATCATGCAGAGAACTTCATATCACAGTCTAGAAGAACATAATTTTCTGCAACCTAAACATCACCTTCTGCTATACAAACAAAATCATAATAAGCTAAAAGAAAGCCTCAAAAGCCATTTACTTGATCATCTTCTCCAGGATTACCATATGGGCGCCGGAACCAATGCATCCTCACAGCAGGATCCAGACGATCAGAATCTAGAACTAGAAACAATGCGCAAGAAGGGAAGAAAAATCAACAGAATATCCAATAACTCACCTTCAAACTTGCGGCAATGACCTCAGAAAACAGAGAAAACATAAAAAATCATGGGCATCGATCGGCAGACGCCCTTTTCCACGGGCAGAGAACCGATCCTCCACCGTCAGAAGCCGAAAGCAAGAGCTTTTGAAGCATACTCCGTCAATAATGAAAGAGATGATGTCTTGGTTTCTTTGCATTTTATACAGAAAAAGAAGGAGACAAAAGAGAAAGAAAATTCCATCTCATAACAAGAAATTAGGTAGGGAAGAAAGTAAAGAAAATTCCATCTCATAACAAGAAATTAGGTAGGGAAGAAAGTAACAGAACATAAGCAACATCAAAAGATGAACGAAAAACTATTAGGCAAAACAAAGAGCATGAAAAAAAAAACGCAGTGCTCGAAGAAGAGAAAACTGAAAAGAGAAGTAATTCTTCCTCTCCCCAAAGAAAATGCGGACACGAGAGAATACGAGGAGGGCAACTGGGGAATTGGGAGAGAGAAAGGGTACTTTTGTCATTTTCAAATTTTATTGAAAATTCGGTGACAGGTTTGTTGAGTTTCACATGAGGGGTTTTTTATATTGGCTTCAAAGTTAAGGGGCTTTATGTAATATTTTTTTTTTAACTCTTTTTAAAAATAAACTGGAGTTGACTCGAAAGTTGGGTCTCCGATTAAACCATTGGCGTCAAGCTTCAATGTCGAAATGACTAAAATACCCATGAGCAGTAGCGGGGTGGTACATGAGGGCAGCCGACCAAAAACTTCACTGGAATTATCTTAATTACTGTAATTATGATAATTTAAAAAATTACATGGGTGCCACTGCCCCTGGACTAGGGGAAGGATCAAGGAAGTGAAACCTCTTTATCAGGACAAACATGACAAGGTGTAAAAGTTTCACTTTTCAAAAGCATTGATTATAAATAAAAGAAAAAAGAAAATGCTTCCTATACATGCTTTTCGTTGGGTGCATGTGTCAGAATATATATATATATATATATATATACTCAAAAAATTTATGATTAAGAAGCACTAACAGTTTAAATTTTATTTTTGAAAGGGCACCCATATATAAGATTAGCAAAATGATAATGAAGTATCAGTATAAAAATAAAAGAATTTTTTTTAAGAATTCTATGCCTTTGAAATAAAACGATTGCGTCTTCTACAAGGCTTCCTAGTCGTGCTTAGGAGTTCTCACATTTTGCACTGGCTGACTTGTTTGGCCTAACTCAATTCTCTCTTAGTCAACTAAGAGGTCAGGGTGAGTCCAGCCGCAATCTCCTTGATTCCTTTTTCAGCCCAAAAGGTCAAAACGGCGGCCGGAAAATATATTAGGCTAACTTTTCAAAATTACAAAAATACCAAGTTATAATATATATATATATATATATATATATATATATATATATATATATATATATATATATATATATATATATATATAAAAGCATCTACACGAAATTCCAGCTAAAGTGATACCTGGAAGCCGGCATGAGAAAAGATGAGTGCAGGCTGCAAAATGACAGTTTTGCCCTTTTCATTTTTTTTTGTTGTTGCCAAAATCTTCACCTATATTAGTATGTCTGCATATGTAATTACACTGTGAACTAAAACGCCTTTGGTTTTCCTTTTTCCTCGTCTACAAAATCCCTTATTTTTTTGTGAGGTGCCAATTCAAGAGCGTAATCCTTCTTCCAAGCAATTAATGAGTGGCCAAAAAATGGGGCATGCCTGTTTCTTGCTTGCTCTTTTATTTCCCAGTCTTTCTAATATATAATCACTCATCATCGTTTGTTTGTTTCTTCACATTATTCGGAGTGGCCCCATACATGGTTTTCCTGTTCGCTCCCATCCTTTCATTTTCAAAAGTAATCTTTTTAACAGGATCTCCCTGCAGCTAGGTTTAATTCAAAATTTTCTTTATCTTGTTCACATTCACATGAGTTAGTAGTAAGAGAATACTTCATTTTGTTGGTTAAAAACTGCTGGTTAAAAAGAAAGCCGAACCCAACCCCTTGTTCCTATAAAATACAAAATTTGCTTTGGTGTCTCGGGATGCCACCCCTTCCCCGCCACCCACATTCAAAGATCTTGCAACTTGTTTATGTCAAGTATTTTTTCTTTCTTTCTTGCAACAAGAGAAAACAGCACGAGGGCCCCGAGCATGGTAACCCAAACCCTACACACCTTGTCTAATTTGGACCAATTGGCAGTTAATACTATATATTTTAGACATGCAGAACATTTAAAGAAGCTCGATTTGATGTTCCTTTCTTTTCTAAGTTCTGAATTTGGTACTCAGAAAACTCCATGCAGGTTCAAACAAACAGGCTTGGGTTTGTGTAGTTCAACTTTGAGCAGATTTCAATGTGCATGGAGTAGGTAGGTCCAGGCTCGACTTAAGTAAGTTCTTAGATAGATTGACCTATTTGGGTTTGATAATGCAGCTTCTTAAGGGTGAGAGGGGCATGGACCCAGTTTTGATTCTTTAGCCAACTCAAAAGCAAGCATTTGTTATCTTTGCAGGAGAATATGCCTCATACGGGCTAAATAGTCTAATGATAGGGTTCCAAATTAATGAGTCAGTTCCAAGATGCTAAATACATTAGGCGATGTTTCGAAACCATAATATATTGTTTCTGTTTCATGCATCTGCCTAAAAAAGTGGGACAGATTCACGGAACACTTTTTAAGTGTCCAATGTATGTAACTATTTTTGTTGTTAGATGCATGAGTCAGTAACATAATGTTTCCAAATGACCCTTTAAGGGCACATTTAAGGTCAACATGAATCCAAATTTTAAACATCTTTGTGGTCTTTGAAAGAGCACTGGCTTGGTTGCTTGCTTGTGAGTCAATAAGCTGCACAAAGCCAGGCAACAACATAGAGGTCAATAAGCTGCACACCGGCTTGAGTCAGTGGCTGGTAGGCGGCTGCGGTCGCTGGTTCGGGTGGCATGGGCATCAACCCCTTGTGCCAATGGGTTGGGCACTGACTCTAGGACACCATTATGCTCAATAGAAAATCAATAGGGTATTCACTGGGAGAAGAAGCAGATCAGGGCTCATGGTCTTTTAATTATTTACATATTGGTTGCGCTTTAAAAGTTATAATATGAAGCAGTAGCTCCCGTCAACCAAAAATTTCTGGCTCCGCCACTGATGTCGGCCTTCCATGTCTTCAAAGAACCACATCTTTCTCATGGATGGCTCTTCTTTCTCGAGCTTTCGGACAATTATAGCCCTGAGATGGATGAAATTGGAAGAAGGATCATTGTCATCATGCACCAAGGGAAAGATTCCCCAGATGCCCACTGATTTGATTTTGTTGCTATCATGCATTTATCTCTTTCTTCTGTCTTTTTGTTGTTTGATTTAGTATTTTCTCTGGACACCATCTAATGGAACAGAAACATTACTATCTTCTAGAACTGGTTCTGATCCCCTGAAACATTACTATCTTCTAAAAATGGTTCTGATCCTCTGAAACACTACCATCATCTAGAACTGGTTCTGATCCCTTGAAACATTACTGTCTTCTAGAACCTGTCCTCCATTACTATCTTCTAGAAGTAGTGCCCCCCTGGAATTGGTAATTAACCATGGTGATTGGAGGATTCAAGCTACAATAATACAGAAAGTTTTGAAGCACATCAAAAAAGTTGGGAAGAGCTACCCCTATCACCAAAGTTCATCCCTTATCATAAACAGCAAAGATGGGCTAATCTAGTGATGTATACGTAATATATTCCAATTACATCGGTCATCGAGGGGGTTGGCAGAAAGGTTTGGGGTGGGGGGCTGGTAGGCAATCAATCTCTATTCCGACTGTCAAATGCGTCAACCTCTTGTTGCTGCAAAAGAAGGGTTCACCGATATGTAAGTTGAAGCACAGCGGAGAGTGGGGGGGGGGGGCACCCCAAGGCATCGAAAGTAAGTCATGTGCCCTAAGAAGAAGAGGGATTGGGGCTTCGGATCTCTGCTGAGTGGTGGGTCTCCCCCGCTCATCCAGAATAATATCCCAACAAAATCTTTGAAGATTTGAACAATTTCCCAGCATCACTTGTCTAGACTTGTGGAACCATCTCAGCCATATACTATACGGAAGCAAACTGTGGGGCAATGATGCACATGAAGGTGTAAGCAATTCCACAGAGATTGTGATCATTGAAGGTTGTCTGAGGACTGTGGACTCGATTCATCGGATTTGCTCTTCCTGGTTAAGATACCCAACAAAGAAAACCACCTCTACCATGTGATTTTGAGAGCCACAAGTAGTTGGAGCATGTAGTTGATATTTAAACTTTGATTATCTTTGTATGAGATGTGTAGTATCTGTCCTTCTCTTTATTTTCCCATTTTCAGACTCATCTAGAAAAAGAAACTATGCAAATCCAAAATGGGAGATCTGGTAACATCACCATTTACAAGATTGTTGCTTCATTGTTACATATGAAGCTTCATGTTATTGTACCCTGGGGTAGAAGTAGGCCAGAAATATATATATATATATATATATATATATATATATATATATATATATATATATATATATATATATATATATATCTTGTCAATTTGGTTTGTGAATATGTTACATGCTAGATTTGCACATTCAAGTTCTTTCTCACGCATTTGTTTTCTACTTGTAGAAAACTTGGTTTTCAAATTTATTGTTTGATTAGTGAGAATAAGATCGTCTAAAGAGTTACGAAAAAAAAAGGGCCGGTTTTAGGGAGCAGTCACATAACCGGTCCTGTCTAGTTGTTGAAAATGGCTGGATCTGTGTGGGCAACTGCCCACACATGCCCAATCTCAAGAAAAACTTGTTTAAAATATATTAATGATATCTATGACTATGATGGAAACCCAGTAAACTGATAAACTTGACTGGCCGATCTGTTGTTCTCTTAAGTAGAATCTATAGTCATAGAAAACACAGTTTTAGGAAAAGATGCAATAAAAACATTAAAACAACGAAAACGAAAAAAGCGAGTCGCTTTTGCAATTTCGGAAAAAAAAAACTGCAAAATGTTTTTTTCATGTCTTTTTGCATTGCTTTTATGTTATTTTTGCTTTAAAGCTCAAAACTTAAGTTTAATTATTTGTCTTTATTTTTATCGTTACTAAAATATCAGTTTATCATTTTATACAATCATTTTTTATGTTTTTTGTTTAGCTTTTCATTTATTTTACTTTCTTATAATTTGTAGGATTTCTTTTCTTTTTAATTTGTCGATTATTCATGAGATTTTCATGTTTTGCCCAAACATAGCCTATAAAACCTGCTTAAAACGTGTTAATGATGTAGGTGACTATGATGGAAACCCCCCAATCAAGTGACAAACTATTGGCTCTATTGTTAGGAATGGGTCCAATTTAAAGCAGCATATGCCATTGAATGTTGTTTTCCAAACTCATGGTGTCGGGGACATGACATGTGCTCCTAAGCGGTTGGAACCAATCAAGGAGAGGCTGCCAGAGGAGCATTATTTATGGGTGAGCGTGAGGTTAATCCCATCGTCCGAGTGAAGGCCGAAGTTACTTTGGTGCTACAAGGAAGCACCTTCAATATGTACTATTTGCATATCGGTGCCTCTCCTCTATTTGCAAAACAGAAGGTTGATGCCACAAAAGATAGTTTGACCATCTACCAGCCCTCATCCGGCCATTGTGCCAACCCCCCTTGATAATTGGTGCATTGTTTTATTTATTAGGAAAGGTGCGCGATACTGAGATCCACTACTCAGACCAACTAGTACAGACTAGTGTCCGTCTTCCCTTGGTCTCCAATGGAGACACAAAAGGAGAGTTGCACCAGTACTTGGTGAGGCAGACAAGCACTTGCACAAAAGTGTTCGATTTAATCTGCACAATCTAATCCAACATGATAGACAGTTAAGAGAAAAATAAGGAGAAAAAGATGATGGGCATTTTTGTGATCCAATCCAATCCAACCATGTTTAGCAATGGAATATCTCTTTTACAACTATTTTTAGTGACAAAAAAAGTCATTTAACTATAAAGGTAGCCGGCTGATATATATATATATATATATATATATATATATATATATATATATATAATAGCTACTTTTGTGGCTGGATGGTAACTTTTTATTTTGTGTCACTACAAAGTATTGCAAAAAAAAGCATTTACAAAAATAAGTTGCTTAACTATGGTTTTGTGCAACAGAATAGGCCTTTTGCAACCATTTTTTTGCAATGGAAATTAAAGATTTTACAATCTGGCGATAGAGGTAGCCGATTTTGATTTTCCTTGCACAAAATAAAACTAATTATAATATTTTCCACAAATAATGAATTTAGAAATTAATAAAATGAACAAACGATTATTTTTATCAATATACAATTCAAGGAAAAAGAAGACAATCTATTTGTTGTTGCACCTGAGTTATGTCAACTTAGGTGATGGACCTCTTCGAAGAGTATGCGTTAGTTCATCACAACTGCATTCTCTTCGCTTCCAGTTTTTCCTATTCACCTGTTATAATCGTGTTCCTTTTACAAGATATTCATGAAAGTAGGTGGATGTTGTGCTTGCCTTCTTTTCTTGCGTCTTACTCCTTGATTTCACGTTGTAGATACTGAAGCATTATTGATCTGATTTAGTCTTTGCATGATTTTGAAAGTGACAATGGCAAAATCATGAAGCTGGAGCATGAGCCACGTAAAGTGATGTAAGTGATGACGATGAAGCTGATAATGAGGACAATATCGCCAGAAAGGGTGGGAGCAGGCCATTTCATCTCCGCTTTTCTTGGACAGTACTCTTGAATCATTCTTCCTTTGGCTTTTTTATATACATGTGGCCAACTAGCTAGCATCAAAGAGGGGAGAAGAAGCATCCAAGGATATCGATCTACTGATAAAGACTCTTGGCTTGACTAGTCCAGGCTTTGCATAACATAGCATAGCTGGTTGGGACGACGACTTGTTATAATTCGGTCATCAGTTTGATTCCTATAAGTGCTATTTATCGAAACTGTAAATGGTGGGATGAGTATCCTACTTTCCACCCAGGTTCACATGCTGCCCTAAAGCCTGGGGTTAATGAAAAGGGAACAGTTTCGACATGATATAAATCAAACGCCTAAGTCCAAGTTATGGACATGAAAAAAAATCCATGGTAAAAAGGTCGGACCCTTTGGGTCCGGCTTTTTTGCAGGGTAAAATTACCCTAGTTTATCTATTTCAGCAGGGTAATTTTCTTGTGTTTGATTTGAAAGCTAAAAACCGTACAAGAAAGGCAAGTTCTCCGTATGCACAGTAAAATCCCTAGGCATCAAACGGGGCTTAACGGTTTGCGCAGGGGCAAAGCCGATTTTTTGTTGTAGGAGGGGCCATAAATTTCAGAGATATACTAGAGAAAACTTTTTGGGAATTTTTTTTTGAGGGCCACCAATCATTTTTCAAAAAAATATATATATAGGGATTAAACTGAATTTTTTGATATATCATGCGTGTGAAATTTTGTTTCTCAAAAGCTGAAGGGGGTACATGACCCTTACAGTTTCGCCCCAGCATATGCCTGCTTAGATTTGTATAAATAAGGTGGTGTTTATGAAAATTGAGCCATAACTGGAGGGTGTACTCTCGCACAACCATCCAATTGCTAACTTCTCTACTTCGTCAAACCTCTAGCTAAGAATGATATTCCTAATTTCCTAAAGGATCCAACCACATCTATGCAGGAATAGCTAGTCAAGGCGAGGTACCCTTAGACTATACATCCTCACTTTGATTTTCATAGGTGCTACTTTTGTAGGCCGTAGAAAGTGGGAAGTGCTCTGTTGAATTGAAGGCAGCCCACTGTTCACTCAAGCCCTGACACAACTTAGGATCCTGAAGGCAGAAAGAAAAAACTGAGACTTTCGAACCTTTTTTCTGAGTTGTTAACCTTCCATTCACTCAAAGATAAACCTTTACACAATAAAATAAAAACTGATAATGAAATAATTCTCTTTCTTTTTGTCATTCCCTCCTTATCAATATAAATAAAAACTGATAATGAAATAATTCTCTTTCTTTTTGTCATTCCCTCCTTATCAATATTCTTCTTAGGTCAATATGATCATGATGAGTGATCTTGACCACGAAGGAAGTCCTCCTTATCACCTAATTAAATGACAGATTGTCTTCGTGCATGTCTGTTCAAGTCGGTCATTATTGGTACTTTGGCGATATTAGAAAGATCTGCACGTCCTCCTCCATTATTAGTTTCATCATCTAAAACTGTTTTTCATTTTTGCAATTTTTTTTTTTTCCCTGGAGCAATTCACTGTAAATGGGGAACCACAGAATTTGTGTTGAATACGTGCAAATGGCTGTTTACATTATCAACAAGACAAGAGGACCGGCAATCAAAATGTTTCCCTAATTACAAAAGCAGACCTGATGCCCTCGCAACTTTACCATTTACCCTTTTACTGCTCCACGCAAGTTTGGTGGCTAACATGGGGTCCCATGTTCTGCTCAGGGTGAAGTTAAGTTAGGGTCTGCTTGGGTCTTGGCCTTACCTCAAAATTTTTTTTTTTAAATACATGTAACTTTTAGAAAATTTCACTTGTTTTATGTAAAAATTTTGAAAAATAATATTTTAGTCATAGTTAAAATTTAAAAACTTTAATTCGGTTCTCCTCATAAAAAATTTCTTGCTCCACCCTTGGTTTGTTGTTTGTGGGCACGGATATTTTTAAAAAAATACATATTTGGTCATCTTTTGCAAAAAAAAAAAAAAAACAGAACTTTTGTTTTTTATCATTTCAAATGAGAATACTCCAACATAATAATTTTGGGACCCTAAACCAAAACCCGGTGTTAGCACCATAATATATATAATTTTAGAGGAGATATTTTGAAAAGGCGGAAGTAAGGCTGGGCATCGGACCGGGCCGGCCCGGCCCGTTAAAGTTCGGGCCGGAACGGCCCGACGGGCCGCTGGGTCGGGCCCGGGCCCGGCCCGAATATTTAACGGGCCGGGCCGGGCCCGGATATATGAAACCCGAGCCCGGGCCCGGCCCGGCATAATAAAATAATATTATTTTAAATTTATAAAATAAATTTTTAAATATTTAATAATATTTATTAATAATAAATATATGATATTAAAATTAAAAAAATATATATTTTAATTTTTAACGGGCTTAACGGGCTAACCCGGGCCGGCATACCAAGCCCGGGCCCGGCCGTTAACGATTTTTTCCGAGTCGGGCCCGGGCCCGGCCCGGCCCGGCAAGCTTTTTCCAAAGCCCGGGCCCGGGCCCGTGGCGGGCCGGGTACCCGGCGGCGGCCCGGCCCGGTGCCCAGCCTTAGGGGGAAGACTCTCTTCCTTTCTATAAGTTCATGGGGTTCATGATTACTTCGAGACATGAGTAGAGAATGATACACTTGTCAACTAAGAGTATTACACATCTACTTATTGCAATTTAAAAGAATAATTCTTATGAAAATCGAACTGATGACTAGACGCTCATCAGCCCGTCGATCTCACCAGTTATGCTATTCCTTTGACGTGACATATATTACTTTACTGATGTACTGGTGTTAATATCAACGCATCAACCATAGTTCAATTCTCGTCGAGAAGGGAATTCTTTCTTGATATTGTCTATCCCCTCAATTACATTAAGTTTATACTTACCTTCCTTTAAAATTATGTGGCGGACCAGACGAGTATTGAGCTCTGTTCGGTTTTAAATATTTTCAAGTACTAAAAAACTGTTCTTATCGAAAATTAAAATTCAAAATATTCCATTTCATTCCGTCTCAATGCGGCCGATACTGGACCGGTTTGTTGAATCGTTTCCTAAAAGTATGCACCCCCGGATATATATTCTTTGTAGATTTGATTATTTATATGTGGAGAAGATCTTGTACTGCATCTCTTGCGAATAGACGAGTCAAAGAGGCTTCTCAAGATTCTTGGTGCGATCCACTATAGAATCTCTACAATAGTTATCTATTTGGCTCAGTCGAAATCAAAAGATCCAGCAATAACATGGAATAAAAAAAAGGTTTTGTAAGTTGTTTTTTTTATCTCAAGCAGAGTGGTTTTTTTTTTTTTTTACTGCTCCAAAGAGAAGCCTCCTGAGTTTTTTATGGTTTAGGCCCCGTTTGATAGCCGGGATAAAATGAGAGGAATGGGTAAATTATGTAAGGGCCGGTGAAATTTATCGGGTGCATCAAAAATGGTTAAATTTATCGGGTTAAATTCTTTTTGTGCATCAAACAGACCCTCAGATTGGAAGAGAGAAAAATTTCATCTTGGGAAAAATTTACCATGGTAAATTTACCACGTTAAATTCTTCCAATCCATCAAACGGGCCCTTAAGGAAAGAGTACTGAAACGTAATAGCTATCATGTACCCAATAAAGTAGACTGCTTTTGCAAGCTACCATCTTGTTGGGCAAACATTTTTTTTTCATATAATATGATATTTTATTCTAATCCAAGTTTCAAAAAGTTGGTAAGAAATTTTCATCCCATTACTCATCAGGTGCAGACGTGTTATAGATTTGTTTAAAACGAATTCAATAGCTATCAGATTTTCGCTGGTATCCGAACCAGATTATATGTGAAAATTGGTGCATGGTTTTTTTAGTTATTGTATTAGAAGTGAAATCCTGTGTATTCTACCTCAAATTAAGCAATATTGAGTTGTTGGATTTGGTAATACCTACCTCTGATTTCCTTTGGGGAGTAAGTTCAAAACGATTAATGGAGTTTGCTGAATTTGGAATAAGTTGAAATATTTTTTATTTTTGTTGAGCTGAACCCTAGCAAGATGTTCGTTGATACAGTTTACTGAAATTACAAATGAGTGGAGAAATCGGCCACTTACACGTCGCAAAGGAGGTCGACTTGTGTGTTATGGTTTGATACTTCATACCTCTAGGGCTGAACTCGATTCGTTTGATGCGTTTTTTGCTTTAAGAAGCAAATTGAGTTATGGAAATTATGAACTATTAGTTTATATGTCTGCAGTTAAATGGTGATTTTTCAACTGAAAGACATTTGGTAAGTGGAAATTTTCCGTGTATCGAAGAGGTGAAATTTCGTTCTTTATATATCATGAAAGCAAATTAGGCAGATATTTTACTTCAATGTTATATATATATATATATATAAATTAGATGGCTCAACTTTATTTTCCTAAAAAATTCTTTGTACCAGACAGAGTCACCGATAAAGCTAAAGAATATGCATGCAATTGGAAACTAAGTTTAGTCTTTCATTTTTTAGTTGGTTTTGATATATGCAATTATTTTGCAACAATAAAAGTCACCAAGAAGATTCCATTTTCAGTATTCATGAACTCAGCTTACATCTACTCACATTATTCTATTTCATGATTTCAAGTGCATTATGCATTTTATCAGAATGTTTTCCAATATTTCTTTTCCTTCATTTGAACTTCATAAAAACATCTAATTTATATTTAGCGTCCATTCCAAAGGTGATCATGTATGAAAAATTACAAAGTATTTTATAATTTCTATTGTTGCATCGTAAAGGTAATCATCATTGAGAAATTTTCATGTTCTCTATGGAGGATAAGAGTGTCTTTGACAGCTCTAGATCTCATATCCTAGTTGATTTCAAATCATGGAGGTCGCTTTTGATTACTGCAGATATCAGATCCATAATTTTGAGATCTAACCCTTTCCCCTAATCAGACCTTAAATCCACTCTTTTTATACTGTAGCATAGATTTGAGATCTGCGTTGCCGGTGGATGATGAAATCCATAGATTAATGAACTGAACTGTGGGTTTCCGTTATCGTGGATTTTAGATCTTCTCAAATCTCAAGATGCAAAATCCATGAAGAATCAAACCCAACCTGAGGATCTTATATTGGAGGATTTCATGTCAGACCCACTTTCATGGAACTCAAAGCTGAGGTTTTGATTAGGATCTCAAATCCTAATTTTTTGCCGGATCTAGAATCCAGTGTTTGTTTATTGTATTAGCCCATGGGATTTCAAATCAACCTGGGATCGGGGATCCGATTTCTCAGGCTATCAAACGCACCCATGTCCCAGTGATTATGGTGACTCTTTTGTCGCCACAGCTGACTTATCAATTCAGAACAATGATCCAATAAGTCCGACCCGTTCAGCAGAACGCACGGCCATGTTCAGCACTCTCCTGTGGTTCCTGACTTCCTGTGCTTGGGGCAAAATTTGGAAATGGCTTTCCCTCGCTAATTTCTGGCGTGTATACGCGGCGAGGGCGCCGGCGCATGTGACCGGGAAGAGAGAAGCCGTCAGCCGGGCCGATTCAGTAAGTCAAATCGCAGAAATCCCGGCAATGTGGTTGGTGGGAAGAAGCACCTTCTTCTCTTTGCCCCGTCCTGCATTTGTTTCTATCAGAGCCCTAAGTTCCATATCGCTTTCGCGCGTAGGTTCTTTTCTCCTTATCCTTAGGTCCTTTTGGAGGGTTGTCATGGCGATGGCGTGACATGGCTTTGTAATTGTAATCAGGAGCCTCCACCGTGCGCGGCATCTGATGATGCGGAGTTCTTGCCATGGCTGCGGAGAAAATCGGGCGTCGAGATATCCTCTTCGCTCAAGATTGGGCGCTCGGAATATGGAAGGTTATTTCCCATTTTGTCATGCTGCGAACTGCTGCTTTTTTCAGAACAAGCTAAACGTTCAACCCAAGGGAAAGAAGAAATAAATTTATTAACGAAATTGGGATTGATTATCAATGTTGATTAACTAAAAGAAAGTGATCGCTATTATATCATAAACTCAACAGTACAAGCTTATATCTCGATTGCTTAAGTGTCTATTAGCTAAATGACATAGAAGTGCTTGATCTCCTACGAGCTTCGAACACCCAAGAAACTTGACTTTGATTCAGCATCTTCATTTCCGGAATGAGCTGAAGGAAAACCCCCAAGCAACGGCTGCACATTGTTGTTGGTGAACCTCTGACTCTGGCTTGTCCATCACCAATGAACAAAGCCTCGACTTGCAGAAATGGATGTTCCTGTGGGTTTTGTCACGTCAACTTGGTGATATTCACAGGTTGCCTAGACAGATGAACCAGCCCTTCTCGGTCTAGCTGAAAACCAGTGGAGCTATGGATGCATCGTCGAGATATGAAAAGGAAATAATCATAGCAGATGAACCAGCCCTTCTCAGTCTAGCTGAAAACCAGTGGAGCTATGGATGCATCGTCGAGATATGAAAAGGAACTAATCATAGACTTGCTGAAGGTCTTACCTCAGTACGAAGATAAGGCCCTACAGAAACTGCATATTTTAAACTTTCTTCTGCTTTCGGTTATCATTGGCTCTATGTTGACTGGGCATTATCATCTTTGTCGTTGTCGGGGACAGGTATGAAGCTTCTGAACATGTCTGCCTTTGTAAAATTAGGTCCATAATCGAGAGTATGTGAAGGTGAAAAGGGAAAGCATTACACGGAGGGGCACAGTCTTCTTCTGTTTTCATTTGTTATTCTCCTGCTGTATATCGTATTCTAAGTTTAATTAGTGCACTGTTGTTTTTCCCGCTTGGATGACAGTATCACCTGGTTTAGCTTCCAAACAAGGATTTTAAGAAAAATTTTGATGCTAAAACCAGATTTCTGACATGGTTGTAGCATCATATACTTGCGCGATAGGGAAATTGAATGGACTCCAATCCCCAAAAAAGAAAAAGAAAAAAACTTATTGCAATGTTTTGTTACTTTGGTATTGACATGAATCAGAAAGTTAGTGATTGAGTGATTTTGTAACACTTGCTTGCTGTTATAGAATATTGATCGATATTTGAATTATGAATCCGGTTGTTTTATTGTTCTAGTGCATATTCATCCCAATGAACAAGGCTTGTTCGTTAGGCTCTTACATTTCAAGGCTTTCATGCAGGTCGTTGTTTGCTTCTAGGTTCATAGAAGGAGGAGAGTGTATTCTGAAGATTCCTCATAATGCTGTATGCAGTCTTTAAAATTTCACATATGTACAAGAAAGTTGGAGTTATAGAGGCTAACAGTTGGTCATTTGTTTTCTGCAGCAGATTACACCTGATAAAATATTTCCACGGTTTAATTCTCTACTGGGTGGTAATGTTAGCAATATTGGAAGGCTTGCTTTAATTCTTCTGTTTGAAGAAAAGCTGGGTTTGGTATTCAGTTTTCTTGCTTCACATGCCTGCATTGCACATTTACAAAATTTTCTTTTGCATGCTTTATTTGATTTTGAAGTTTGGGCCCATATATCCCTTTCTTTTTTGGACAGGCATCAGATTGGGCTCCATATATTGCTTGTCTCCCTCAGATGGGCAAGTTGCATTGTACGGTAAGAAAATTGTGCCGGCAACATTTTTGTAGACTTTATGCATTTAGATGGTTTGTCCAAGGAGAATGTCTTGAGACAAGCACCTGTAGTTTCTTCGTTTGCCATTGTGTATGGGGCTGTGTGGGGGGAGAATAGCAGGTAAAATAGAAGTTTGTTCTCTAGTTTTATAAATTGGTAGTTACGATATATGCTCAAATAAATACTTTCTCTCTCCCTATCCAAAGGTCAGGCTTTGGAGGAAGACAACATTCTCAGTCTAGACAACATGATAAACACAGGAACTTCGTAGTACTTTAATGGTGTGCCAGTTTTCCTCCATCATCTCTCACTCTATAGCCTGTGTATCTTAGTTTGTTAAAACTCATCTCTTCCTATCTGAACCTCAAAAATTTGAAGGGATTGGTTAATGATTTTCTCCCTAGTAGGTTAGATCATTGGAGCTTAGAAATAACATAATGAAGAAAAAAGGTTAGGAGCTATAGTAAAATATAAGTGGCATTTCATGCACTAAAACATTGGTAGGCAAATATCATGTCAAGTTACTTGTAGGAGGAGCATGTCTTATGTTTCTAATTGTGAATTTAGAGGTGTAAATAGTCTTCCATTAGCACTGATCATCAATTGGGCTTAAGATTTAGAATCAAAGCTAATTAACATTGCTTCCAAAGTTAGATTTATTGGCTTAGTTCGTTCCAGATGATTGCCGAATGTGTGATATACTTCACTTCAGGTAGATATTGAGCCAAATATATTGGAAAAAAGAATTATGTTTTGTTTGAAATGTCATACCCCCATGCCCACATTTTGGATGTGAACTAGATTGTACCTTGAATGGCATGGATTTCTCTCTTTCTCTATCTTGGATATGTGAAGTTTTCTTTTGTTTGGATATGGGTTGAATTGTGCCTTGAATCACATGAATGTTTTTTTTTTCTCTTTCTCTCTCTCTTATATATATATATATATATATATATATATGTATTAGATGTTTGGAGTTATTTGATCAAGGAGAAAATAAGAGATGGAGGAACCTTGGCAGAAGTCAGCGGCCTGCTTCAATTAACTAACTAATACAAACAACAAATAAATAAACAAATTACAATATGCCACCACATGGTTGACCTTCATATTACGAGCCAAATATGTATGAAATGGATCATGGATCATGATCCATGACAGCATGTCTTATATATACATCATTGTCACAAATATCCTTTCGGTATTAAACGGTAGGTTTTTTCTTGGGTATAATGCGACAAACTTGTTTATCTCGAGAAAATCTCAACAAGTTTTAAAGGTAAAGAAAGAAAGATCCCACAAAAAAGAACGCATTTTTTATGTCACTGATCTATATATATATATATATAATATCTATATATAGAAGCATTCAATGTTGTCGTGTGTTGGATATTGCCAAATGGTTAAAATTTAAAAATATTTATTAGTAAAAAATAGTCACTAAATTGACATTAGATATGGTTTATGATGTAGTGACGATTTATGGTAGCTTTAGCCATGATTTATGGTTTAACAACAAATTTTTAATTTTACCATCTGACAACTATCTGGAACACAGCAGCGTTGACTTCTTCTATATATATGCCACAACCCAATGCATTTCAAGTGGACCTTAAAATAGACAAATCTGCTGTTTTTAAGATCTTTCGTTGTTCACTTTCTGTGGCAGCACTTTGTTAATTTCAAAGTGCATCTATATCTCCTTTTAACCTAGTCCACAGCTTTGTCATATGGGTACTACTGTAAAGGCAGCGTACCCATACAAGTACAACACTGGTACTAGTATTGTCTCAGGTACTTCTTAGGTACTGGTCAAACAACACCGGATACGGTCAATGTACCCAAGACCGTCTCAGTCTGAGTTAGGATTCATTTCCTATCCAAAATTTAGGACTTCAGTTTTGTTCTTTACACCATTTACACTTAGGAAACACATAGAGAGCTGTGTTTTCATATTTTGTTCAATAATTTCTTGTTTAAAATCTATAAATTTTGAATCATGAATGTATTATTTTGTTTGAATTTATATATATATATATATATATATACCTACGTTTCTTTGAAAATAGTCCGAACTAGTACTCGTTAAGGCTTGGCGTCGGGCCAGGAAAAAACCAGGCCGGCCCAGTGGGTTCGATTAAGCCCGGCTGGGCTCAATAATATTTTTTGATATATATTTTATTGATTTTTATATATAATTATAATATTTATTATAATTAATTATATTAATGTATTATTTTATATTAATGTATTATTTTATATTAAAAATATATATTTTTTAATTTAATCTGGCCGGGCTCGGGTTTTAAGTGTCGGGCCAGGCCCAGGTTTCGGGTGTCGGGCTCGAGCCCGACTCCTTATTGAGCCGGGCCGGCCCGATGCGACGGTTAGTACCCGTACCAACACCTGTACCGGCACCCGTACCTATGCGACATAGATCCACAGGAATATCCATTTTCTCATCCAATATTTAGAGGATAAGAAGTCAGAAAAACACTTGCACCCATGCACAAGAGTAAATCAGGGCGAAGAAAAGATATAACTCAACATGATGGCAGTTTCTTGACTTGCTATTTGTCTCCTTTCCCATCTATAGTGTTAATTTAGACACTTTACTTCTGGTCTTTTAGATTTTATCCTATTTTCTGTAGGTTCAAAAGACTGTTCAAGTTAAAGCCACTTTTTGTTTCATTTCTGGATTAACTCTTACAAGAGAAAGTACTCTATGAAAAGTCCGTAACATATATGTGATATTCACAGCTTAAAATGTCTCTGAAATTTTAAATGTTAAATGTTGAATGAAAAATTTTCTTTGGGCTAGTACTTTATAACTTGATTCTGCTGTAGCATTTATTGTTCTTGCAGAAGCTTTTCATCACCTTGAGCTCATATAGATTGTTGCTTTTATTATTTTTCCCTCTTGCTTTTTACATTTGCATCTCATGCAGAGCACAAAGTAGAGCTTGTGACATGCAACCAGTTCTTTCATCTCTCCTGGGAAATATTTGCTCTTAATAGTGGAAACAAATACTTCTATTTAATATGCAATTTGTGTTAGTTAATGTACATTAGGTTGATTCAGTTAGCATGCCAGCTGATGATTTTATGCTATTTTTCTAGATCTTCTGGAATAAACAAGAAATGGAATTGCTTAGATCAAGTTCTGTATTCCATGAAAGTGTTCAGAATAGAAACTGCATTAAGAAGGAATTCTTGGCATTGATATCGGTATGTAATACAGGGTAAAATTTTACCTGTCTCCTCTAAATAATTTCAATTGTGGACTGTAAATATCCACCAACCAAGTCTTTCTCTAATTATGGAGCCATGTATTGGTGTACTCACAGTCAAAGCATAGTATATTGAATGTTTCAACTAAAATATAAAGTCATAGGAGTTTGTTGAGTCGCAGGCTTATTGAAGTCTGGAGCTTTCTGTGGTGCTGATTACCTTATACAGGCAACAAATGCTTTCTTGCTTTAGGTTGAAGCATTTCTTAAGTAATTACACTATTATCTCATGGTTGATGCAAATAGCTACCTGTTATTTGCTTAATTGGAGTTGAGATATCACTAATATTTGGCTACCTATTGTAATGCTGCTTAATTGAATATTGCTTTGATATTTATATCGCTACACTGTTACCTTGGATTTCCCTAGTATATAATAGTTTGACTTCTACATACGGTAAGCATTTTATTTTTGGCAAATTGCAATATCAGGGTGTCTATCTATAACTGGAACTCCTCTATTCCTTTTCCTACTTTGGATTATTACCACCTTATTTATGTTTACGACTTTCCTTCTGTTTTAGGCTTTGAAAGACTTCACTGAAATCACTGGATCCCTTGAGCTTGAAAAGTTTATGCATTCATATGGTGTAGGTATGCTTCACCTAAAAGCTGGTTATGTATTTTTCATCCATCTTGGCATGTGATAGTAGGACATGGATTATTACAACAGCTAACTTGGAAGGGTTTTCCTGCCTTTGATGAAATTTGTTGGACCTCCCTAAGTTGACCAACTGATTAATGGATTAACATACCATATATTGTTCTTTAGGTTTGTATTCAATTATAATCTATGTCACATAGGTACGGGTACAGTTGCCGATACGGGTTCTGGTATGGGTACGGGTTCGGACTATTTTCAAAAACTTGCATACGGAAGTATGGATATATATATAAAACAAAAAATAAGAATTCAAACAAACAAAATAACACATTCATGATTCAAAATTTATAGATTTAAAGAAGAAACTATTGAACAAAATATGTATATATATATATATATATATATATATATATATATATATATATATATATATATATATATATAACGAAAAATAAGAATTCAAACAAACAAAATAACACATTCATGATTTAAAATTTATAAATTTAAAGAAGAAAATGTTGAACAAAATATGTAAACACAGCTCTGTATGTGTTTACTTAGTATAAACGATGTAAAAAACAAAACCCTAAATTTTGGACAGTAAAGGACTCAGTCAACTTTGACCAAATTCTAAATTGGACGGATGCAGTCCCGGATACGTTAACCATATCTAGTACTGTTTGACTGGTGTCTAATAAGTACTCGGGGGGCGGGAGAGTACTAGTACCAGTACCGGTGTCTTACCCGACCGGTACGGGTACGCTGCCTTTACAGAAGTACCCGTGTGAATGATTATAGTCTTTAAAAATAAAAGGGTTTTGTGAGCATGCGGAGATAATGAGCAAACAGTTAACATGCTCTATTAAGTCATTACTCAACCTGAGCTGGTAAACATTGAATCTTTTGGTCGTGAACATTTTCCAGAATTTGGCACTTGATTGTGAACATGTGGATGCATGGTCAAGGTTGGATATGTGCGGCCACTATATGAGTTCTTACTTCCTCTAAATGAAAACGTTAGATGCGCAGATCTAATATCCTGCAAAAAAATCTAATAACGCCTGCAAAAAAATTTCACAAGAGAACACTAACTTGACACACCAAAATTCTGGTGTTAGGTTTTTCCCTCAAATCTCCTTTCCAAGTGGGAGATTTCTTCTAATTAAATTTCTTAGGAGTATGTTCTAGATTGCCCCTTCAAGGCCAAGACTTGATAATTGTTTCATCTTAAAATTTTATGATGGAGGAGAAGACAATATGAGAACTACCATTTTAGGTTCATTTCTTAATCCGAGATCCTATCTACAAACAGGTTTCTCATAAAGGGTGAAAATAGCTTCACTGATATAACTATGTATATTGTAACCCCAAGTACTCTTCTATTTATTTGGACAATTATCTAATGGGATCTGGAAGGGGCTTGTTTAGGTGTATACAGTTGTTGGTGCAGTAAATGATGTAGCGTTCTCAGCTCTACTGAAAAAGTACTCCTTGAATATTGCAGTTGGATCTCGTGCATGGGATGCAACTAAGCAGGGACTATCCTTGGTATTCTTTTCTCTCTTGTTTTTGTTGTTAAATTTATGAAGTCCAGAAAATTCACTGTTCTACTTAAGGAGAAATTTCAGATTCCGTTTGCAGATTTCTTTAATCATGATGGTTGTTCTGAAGCATGTTTACTCAGTGATGATGACAAAGAGGTCTCAGAGGTATGTTTGGACGGCCTGCACCTGGCATCATTACCTGACCTGGTTCTTGCAAAGCCACTTTCTTTCACAGTCTTACCTTATCTTTTTTGTCTTTTGTTTTTTTCTTTTTGACATGCTGTCACATAGGTTATTGCTGACCGGAACTATGCCCCTGGTGAAGAGGTTGGATCAGTATGAACATTAGTGCCTTATGAATTTAATTCACCTCTATTTTTTGTGAATTGTTTTTTGTTCTTACTATGAAGTTATCATTTATTATCCTTTTTTATCATCTTGAAGCTTCTTTTAAGGTGGCCTGCAGTTTTTCCCTGTTTGCTATTGCTGTTTCTTAGTGAATTTACATGGGAACAGTTAAAGCAACATGACTGTATATGAACTTGAACAGTAAATTGAAGGTTACCATTGTTAAGACTTAAGACTTAAGATGTATTGGGTCTGGATTCAGTTATGGTCTACACCCAGATATGGCTTATATTGGGCGTATCAGTGTTGTAAAAATCAGTTCCTAAACCAAATCAGCAACCTTGCTGATTCAGTGAACCCTTCTCATGGGTGCCCTTTATGTTTAATAGGGTGTCTTCATCTTTCATAAGGCAAGTTTCCTTTTGTTTCCCTTTCTCTTGATGCTATTATCTGAGTATGCCCCACATGTTGGATGTATGTTAATTCTCAGATTTTCATCCTTCAATATTTGTTTTGCAGGTCCTCATCAGCTATGGGAAGTTCTCAAATGCTACACTCTTGTTAGATTTTGGGTTTACACTTCCTTATAATCCCTATGACCAGGTTGGTTGATCAATTTTTAGAGCACGTTTGATTCCCATTCTTGTAATGCTTAGGAAAGAGACAGCCCACTTTCCTGTTCCTTGGTAGTTTCAGGAACACGACACCAAGCCACAGGTGCTGCCAGGCTTGGGCTTGCATGGTGAGAGTACTGCTCGATTTGTATTGAACTGAATGATGTGCTCTGTTTGTTCTTATCCTGTTGTTGCAAGGGCATGCAGCCATTAGTTGTGGGAACAATGTCTTCCCTGGAAATTGGTGCCCCATGCAATCAAACAAGCTCATAGTGTTACTCTGATGAGTCTGGTAATGTTAATGCAGTCCCATCACTTGCCTTATTTAGTCTGTCCAGACCAAGGGTTCCGTATTGTCTCAAAATTGACATTTTTTTCACCATTTATGGTTTTTCAACTTTGTGCTCAGAATACACCTGACCTGGAATCTGATGTTCCGGTTTCAGTTTCTCCCATGCTTGAAAAAAATGAACATTGAATGCATAGGTTAGAGAAATTAAGCAAAAACTCCTCAAACTAGGATTATCAGTAGCATTTGATACTGAAAACTACATTGGCTTAATTAGTTGCTGCCACCAGGAAAGAAACACAAGAAAAGGATACCAGACAAATTGAAAAAAAAAGTATGGGCGTTGTATCCAAATCATTTGGTGTGATCTAATGTTCACTGCTATCTCAGACTGGAAGATGGTTGAAAAAGGAGAGGTTTAAATAGGAGAGGTTGAACACAACCAATAGGAGACAAAGTAAAAAAATCAAGTTAAGAAACCTGATATTTTTCCTTTCACTGGTCAAGGTCCAAGATTTAGCTAGGATTGAAGACTTAAACATCAATTCTTTTGTAAAATGTTGAGCTATTGTGTGCATTTCTCTATGATTTGTTGTTGTAACTTTAGATAGATGTTAGACACAATAAATTTAGAATCTATGTCACATGGGTGCGGATGCGATACGGGTGCGGATACGGGGATACGGGTGCGGGTACGGCAATTTTCAATTTTTTTGGATACGCGGACACGGCTAAATTAAAATATTCTAAAAAATGATAAAATTAAAAAAACATCAAATTAATAGTTCAATCATACAAAAAGTTTGATTTATCACAGTATTTGAAAGGGTTGTTGATGGAAATAATTAGATGTATCACAAAAAATTGATAAAATGAAAAAAAACATTAAAATTTTAATTTTTTATTTTCTGCCGTGTCCTAGCCGCACCCGCGTGTCCGAGTGTCAACACGGACACTTGGGCCTTTTTGCCGTGTCTGTGTGACATAGTTTAGAATGTATATGTTGAACCACAATAGCTTTAGAATTTAGGTATCTCAAGTGAACTTTTAACTATGTAGATCTTGTCTCTTTGTGTTATGACCTTGAGCACACATATCTAATGAACAGAGCATTTCTTCCTTTAGAATATTGTCACGAATATTGCTTACAAGTTTTAGATGGCAAGATTTTTCTTGGATATAATACAGAAAAGTTGAAAATGTCAGGAAGATCTCGGCAAGTTTTAAAAAATAAAAAAAAAAACCCAAAAAGTAAAATGCAAAAACTGAAAAATTAAATGCAATAATTAAAAATGTGAAAAAAGCCAAAGAACACAAAAAATTGCATTGTCTTTGTATCTTTTGGCTTTTTTTTGTTTTGGCATCTTTTTCAAAAAGACTGGTTTTTTTCGGCTGACCAATTTTTGAAGTATAAAACAAGTTCTTTAAAAAAGACAGGTTTTCATCTCATGCATAAGAATCACCTTGCATCTACAATTTTTAGGTATTCCCATTTAGTCGGTTACAAATTGTGAATGTGATTGGTTTGCTACTTGTGCATATCATGCTCGGAATTGAAGAGATTAACATATGTCTCAAATTGCCTCCAATGCTGTTGTTGTTCATGACATTATGCATGTAACTGTTGTCTTCCTTGTCAACCTAGGCAACTAGTTGGCCAGCTAGTTCAAAGCCTAGTCGATAACTGGTTGCCTAGTCCATAGCCTTGCAATCTATAGGGCTGTGGACCATGGACTTCGTTGACCAACCAGGCTGTCTAGTTCCTACTAATCGATGAATGGTTAGTAGGTTTTTGGTTCAGTCCCACATCTCTTTGGCTTTTTTGTTTTTGGTTGAAAAGATATGTTCCTTTTTTAAAAAGGTTTATATGCAGATCCTACATCTCTCAATTTGTGTTTTAACATTAGACATGCAAACAAGATATTGTATTCTGTATATCAGGTTGTATTTCTACAGTTTTCTTTATTGATTTTGTTGTAGTTGACCAACTTGGACCACCAGTCACGTGTCAACTAGTCTTTCATGGCCGTCATTATCCTGACCAACTTTTCACAGTTCCTTCTTTTTTCTAGAAAAACCTTGACTGTACTTGCTCTCAGTAACATTTAAAGACTTAGTATCTTTGTTTTGAGTAGTGCCGCATTTAAACTTCCAATGTGAATCTTCCTTTTTATGAATCAGATCTCTCAAGATATAATACATTGAACCACTTTCAGGTTCAGCTTTGCATGGGTTTACCACAATATGATCCATTGTTCAGCAACAAGGTTGAGTTGTTGCACAGGCATAACATGCCAACCACTTCAGATACCACTGGGCCTGATGGTGCTAGAAGTTCATTCACAATCAAGTAAGTGTTATTCAAGTGCTTCTTTACCATGGAAGTTGCAAATGGTGACATGTTACTCTTGATTGATCTTGGGTCTGATGGGTTCTTTCCCCTTGTTTAGCTATGAAACGGATGTCTTCTGTGCATGAGATCTCATTCAGTTTTCTCATGGTTCTCCAATAAATTTTGCTATTTTTTTCCCTAATATGTGCAAGGATTGTACTCCATTTGACAGTTGTTTGTTTCATATGCTATACACCTTGGAAGGTTGGAACTTGGAAATTGTAAAGGCACAAAGATATGCAGTTAACAGTTTGCCGATTCTTTCTGACTGATTTTGTTTAAATTAGGTCGGTGAGGTCTACTGATGGTCGTGGTTTTCCTCCAGCTCTTCGAGCTTTTGCTCGTGTTCTTTCAGCTACTACATGTCAAGGTCTTAGTTGCATTCTCTTTTTTCTTTTTTTATGGTCAAACTTTCTTATAGATCAAGTGCTAAATTATCACGGTATTTGATATTCAGAGTTAGAGAATATGGCTGCAGAAGCTGTTAAGAGGGATGGTCGGTTGGCCCGGTTTCCTCTTGGAGACAAGAACAAGGAAGCTCTTTCACACCGCTTCTTGCTATCAAAGATTACAGATCTCATTGAGGATCATGTATCTGCTATTTCGGTAACTCATCTATCCTTTTCCATGTTAGAGGTCTGGTGCTTCTGATTTCTTTAGCTAAATGATGGTGGGAACATTTACATGAATGCTGTCACATGGATAGTTCCTATTTTGGTGCCATCCAATATTGACATGGCAAAGTGGAGAAGTGGCTTTACAGATTTAACATGGTCAAGGAATAGCAGAATTTGGTTGGCCAAGACATCCATTTTTATTTTTACTGAATATTGGGCTCCGTCAAATTTGGCGAAGTTCAGTTTTGTTGCAGGATGGAAACAACTTTCTTAGTCCAGTTTTATTAGATTGTGAATAGATAGATTTTCTTAGTTAATGAAGTGTCAGTTGCATGGACATTTCTTCGCTTGTTGACTCATTTGTCATTTCACTGTTACTGGTTAAAAATTGCTGTAGTTGTGGTTGTGTAATAATTCATTTCTAAGTTCAGTATAATGCACGTATAATGCTGCTTTTATTGATTAGGAAATACTAAAAGAGATTTCGACATGTGTAGGCTACTTGTCTCCAATTGTTTCTACAATATTAATTCATCACGTAGATGTGCATGTGCAGTAGAATTCAATTATGACGTCCACTTTTTCCGGCCATCAAGGGCTGTCTAGCTTTTTGTTGTTTTTATGATGCTTTTGATGCAACTGGCAATATGGATGGATTCTGCTTGCCTAAAGCTATGGGATTCATAAAATATTATGAAAATCTGTTTTACAGATATTCTGTAACTAAGTTCATGGTTCTTTAAATCTCATAAGATCTCATCCGGATGATGGATTTCCATGAATTTGTTGTTACAGCATCTTGAGATATTCCTAGTCCATCTTTGTGTGTGCGTGTGTGTGTCTGGCTCTCTCTCTCTCTCTCTCTCTCTCTCTCTCTACATATATATATATATATATATATATATATATATATATATATATATATATATATAGATCATGATAAAGATAAACATCGTAATTTGATTGTCAAAGTGCTCTTTGGAATTACTCTTAATCCACGCCTTGGACCTGTATGATTCTTCTAAAAGGTATGGCATATCAGGTCATATTTGTGCCGCGTATTCAGCCTCTATTGGTAAATTCTAAATTTTCTTGAAACCTTGTTATTATTGTTAGCAACTTAGCATTGTTATTGTTGTTATGTCTTCGTTTACATATTGGTCAAATGACTCCGCATTGGCTGATTCAAGCTAATTTAACGAATTCAGGCCCCATAATGACCGATATTCTGGGAGGCTTGTAGGCTGTAGCAGCCCCTGCACGGTTGCGGTGAGGGGCAGGTAGGATGTGTGTCAGTTACTACGCTGCTAGACATCTCATAGTGAGAAAACTGTGTGCACCATGTAACACGGCAAGAAGTTCAATTTGAACTTTGAAGTGATTCATAGAAAAGCAATTTATATTTTATATATTCTAATTATCTCTATGATGGTGGATGACTTTGAACAAGGAAGTTACCTGGCTCTTCTCCAATGCGTTTGGCTGATAGAAGTAGAAAGAGGTTGTATTGTAACAACTTGTAACACACTAGACTAGTACCTTGTGGTTGCTTTCTGTTTTTTTGGATTTGATTTAGGAACTTTTTGTTTGTACAAAATTCCATGTAACTTCCAGTTTTGATTATGGAATGGATTCTTCTGTATTCTTCAGTTACTCGAAACAAAGTGCATTGGTTGTTACCAATTTCTTCATCGAAGAAAGCTTGCTAAGGATCTTCTCAATGGTGAACTACGAATTTTACATTCAGCGGCTTCGTGGCTGACACATTACTGCAGTACATTATCCGCTTGAGTCTGTCCTGAATTTTTCAACCTTCCTCTCTAAACATATTCTTTGATTGACAATTGCCTCATTGCATGAGGTTACATGGGAAGCCATGTATTTAAATGTATATCAATTTGTAATATTTGGTGAGGTGTACGGTAATCAATTTGTTTTAGGTTAGATAATCATTCGTTCTCCTTTCATTTTTGTGTAATATCAAATCATACAGTTTCACATATGCAAGTACATTACCTACTTTTCAACTTTTGATTGACAAGCTAGGATTAGGCAGATTCATACTAAATTATGTCTGGAGAGATGCCCAGTGGCTGACTTCAGTTTGATTTTAAGTCTGATTTCTTAGCCAGGTAGATAGATCTTTCGGATCGATGAATTGATGAAGGTATTGTACAATGAATCTAACCATGAGTGCCATCAACTGAAAGCTGATCGTATGCTAGGCTTGTGATTTTACTACACTCACTTTCCTCGACTTGTGACTTCTTGCTTTCTTTAATTGATATATCTTGTCGTAGAGCCATTAGATATTTGAGTTGTGCATACTCTATGACATGATAATTGGGAGGAAGAAGGAGGAGTCTTATGTCCTAGTTGAGTGTACTGCAGGCTCTAACTCAAACTCAAGCACCAACTTTAAATTTCAAAGAAGAGAAATGAGTGAAAACCAAAAAACGTAAGATGGTCTGACCGGTTTCTCAAAAAGAAACAACCAGAGTGAATATCATTCGTATCCAACTATCCATCCTTTTAATACTAATCCCTACTATAAACCTTATTCTGGATCCACTGTATGTACAGTGCTGCGTTTGAAAGCCTCAGAGATATAATATCTGATTTGCTAAGTAAATATAGTAAGAACCACAGATTTTCAATCCATAGATCTTAGTAGAAAGGAAAGGAGATAGAGAAGTAAAATCTAAGATTTTAAAACCTCAGAGTTTAGAGTAGTGGCGTAGTCACATGGTGACTGGCAGTTGCTCGCACCAGCATCACAACTGCCCACACACCAGCATTATAAAATTAGTTTAATATATATGCTAATGTTTTGATATATTTGATTGTTATACATGTAAGTACTTCAAAAAAATTAAACGCATTGAATGAGTGTTCCACTAGAAAAAATTTTTGACTGCACTATTGATTCAAATCCGAAGTTCTAAAATCTTATCGGAATGAATGCTAATATTTCCAGTTAGATCTCCAGTGAGATCTTATCCGAATGAATACTAATATTTCAAATTCGAATTCAAATTTTAACACCGGATCCCGTTCGCACCCCACGCTTCCGGAAAAACCATAGGACGACGCCAGCTGCCCACAAAACTAGGGGCCCAGTTAGTGTGATCCGTCCATCTGTGGGAAAACGAACGGCGACGATTAGGCGAAACCAACAACTGGCCTGCTTGTTTTGTCGCTTGCAAACCTCGCACGCATCGGGGGAACCTCAAGGAAGACCTTTCTCACAACTTAACCGCACTTCAACCATGGTTAAATTGGGGTCGCGTTTGGCTTAACCACGGGCCGTGCTCCCTACGGGAAGGAAAGGGTTTTGGTTTGGGGATAAAATCTATACACCGCGCTGCGTACTTCTGCTTTTTGTAGAGGGAGAGAGAGAGCGGGAGGGTTGAGTCTGAATCGCCATTGCTGCTGTCGTTATCTCTGCGGTAGGGGTCGTCTTGTATTCTCTGGTTTTCTATTTTCTTATTTGCTTCTGGATTCACTATTGAAGGATCTTTTTCTTTTCTTTCGCTTCGCCCTTTGGGGGTTTAAGATCTGATGGAGTCTTCCTTTCTGTGATGTTGTTTTTTGTGCCTTTTTGGTTGTTGATCATGGGCTTTGTGTAATTATTTGCTTTTGAATTTTCTTGTTGGTTTCGTGATTTTTCGGGTGCTAGGGTTCGTCCCGAGATGTGGATGAGGGTGGTTCGTTGTGCTGTCTTTTTGGGGTTAGGGGAATCTTGGGTGGATCTGGTGGAGTGGCGCAGGCTTGCTAATCTATGGGAAGGAGTACTTATTCTGCGATTATGGTTTCCTTATTAAGCGTGGTTCACTTATCGTAGATCTGTTGGTTGGTTGGAGAATCTGGACAGGAGTGGTGGTTTCTTGCATGCAACTTCTTGTGGAAAAAGTTTGCATGACGTCCGAGGGCGCTTGTGTTTCTTTCTCATTTTGGTTGCAGTAGGGTTTTCTTTGGAGAAACCAAATTGGCGTCCGAGGGCGCTTGTGTTTCTTTCTCATTTTGGCTGCAGTAGGGTTTTCTTTGGAGAAACCAAATTGGCGTGCGAGGGCGCTTGTGTTTTATTCTCATTTTGGTTGCAGTAGGGTTTTCTTTGGAGAAACCAAATTGACGTCCGCGCACTTTCTTGTTGCTTGTGTTTTTTGTTTAGTTTATTGTTCTTTAAATTTCTCTATTTAGGTTTCGCCGTGGCCAATTCTGTCTGTTGTAGTGTAAAGCTTCTTTGTTTCCTTCCTAGCCCTTTTTTTTTCCTTTTCCACCGGCTAGCGGTGTTGTGTTATGTGCAATGTTATGGATGATCATCGCAAGATTCTTGGGTTGCTTGTTTATGGTTTTGTTAGTTTCCTGGTGAGGATTCATTTCTCTCTTGTGAGTTTTTATGTTTTTTTTCCCCTTTTCCGTTTTTTCCTGGCTGGGAAGATGTTTTGACGGATTTGGTTGTTATGCACAATTCCCGGAACTCTGTTAGATAGTCCTGTCTCACTGCCGATGTCAGCATTGGAAGAACTTTTCTTATGTTGTCCATTTTCCTGGTGGTTGGATTTATGTAAAAACTATGTATGTATTTATGAATCGCTTTTGATTGAGAAGGTTTAACCGTAAGTATGCTTGAACTTTGGAAGGCTCTAATTTTTAGTTTCTGTATATGTAACCTGCATCTCATTGCCTTGACCATGCACCACATATAGATTTGGTTTGGTTTTGTTTCTTCAACAATCCGTACTGATTTTAGTAGTTAAACAGGTACAAGAGATGGTGCTTGCGTTGCTGTTACTTTTGCCAGACATAGCTTATATGGTGGATACTGTTTTAAACATAAACTGAATGAGTTATTGAAGTTCTTCATTTTTCAAGTTGTTGGTGGGTGAGTGTCTGCGAAATAATAGGAAACACCCTTTGCTCGATTCACTTTGATTGTCTTTTTGTCCACTATAAATGGAACATTTGAGCTGGGCAGTAAGGTCATAGCATACTTCGTTTGAAGATAGAACCTGAGCGTTGTTAAGAAGCACTACCTTTCATCTAAGTTAGAAGGTAACTGAAAGGTCTAGTTGGTGCTGCGGTGGGACTGGTCATCCAAGTTGGAGCCCATATCTCAGAAATAAGTCAAAATAGTTTCTTTTGAAATTTCAGAATTAGTCTGCGCAACCCAAAGCAATTTAATGAAAAACCACATGATTAGAAGTTAGAACGATTAAAGGTCACAAATATTTTAGGTCTTTTAAATATTAATGAGAATAAGGAGCCTAATCACCCCTACCTAATGGCTTATGCTCTTAGTATCTCTTAAATGCAATGCTATGAGAGCGTAGGTAGAGTTTTTAACTATGTAGGTGGTATTGCTGGATTTTATTCTAGTTGGTTTAACTTGCAAATATCTGAAAATTTTGAATTTGCATAGCTTGTCATAACTGTGGATGTGTTGGTTGTGGTCTTTGTTCTGTTCCTTCTACTTTTCCATTGTTGGTTTTCTTGGGGGGACAAAATTTGCTGGTTGTGGACTAGCTTCAAAAATAGTACTGTATAACACTAGTTATCATAAAGAGCTGTACAAATTCATAGCAAGCCTACTCACACAGGCAAGCACATATGAATTATCTACTTTGACATATTTTGGTGTAGAACATCATTATTTTTTTTTTCCATGCAGTGAGACAATGCCTCGTTACAATGATGACCGTTATGGCAACACTCGCCTTTACGTTGGCCGTCTTTCTTCACGTACACGCTCACGTGATCTGGAAGATGTTTTTAGCAGATATGGCAGGTAATTGAGCATCATATTATGTTGCACCGTCTTATGTTGTGTGGTTTGAGAAATATTCCTAAATTTCATGATAAAATGTATGGGGGGACATTTGATGGCGAATTTCTTTCTTTTTTTTTTTACAGTTGAATTTTTCCATGTGTGCATGAGTGGAAAATTTTTTCAAGAAAAACGTTCCCTTAGTGCTTGACTTATCTTTTCCAAATATTTTAGCCTTCCCAACATATCAGATGTGAAACTTTTCTCAAAAAGTCACCTGTGTTTGATGTCTGAAGGAAGAAGCTGTGAAAATTTCACCTGTTCAATACATTCTGAAGTCTATTTCAAGGTTATTAAACCCTTATTTGAGAACGCTGTGGTTAGTGCACAACTTGTCAACTACCTATCTTGGTATCTCTGTCCTGTTACCTTCTTTCTAGTGATTGCCTTCCTACTATTGAATTTAGCATCATATCTGGCTGTTTTGCCTTTCATCTTCTTCGTTTCAGTTTTTACTTTTTATTCTGCTTTATGAAAGTTTTTATTAACTTTTGTGGAAAGCTCACTGGGTAGTTTCTCTAAAATTGTCTGATCTGTTTTTCTCAAATGCACCACTGGCTTGTAAGCTTTTAGATATTGTGTCTCACACCAATGTTAACATCTTATCTAGCTTTTTCACACGTATTCTCTGTTTTGACACGTCCTTCAATTTGTCTTGTGGGAATTTGCTTTCAAATTCTCTTGTAGCCATGGTCTCGTCATACGTGGGAGCTAATGTGTCATTACCCTTTCGGTTGATCTGTTTCTTGTCCACTGTACCTAACTTACGAGTATATACCTAATTTCTGGTCATCCTCAGCCATTTTTCTGATTATGCTTTCAAGTGAGTGAAGTTAGCATCTTCATCACACCCTTTTGGAGATGTTTGTCTGTAATCAAGCCAGCCTTTTGTGCTTGGGATTTGGTTCTCTATTCTCTGTTACCTTTTGATCCTTATGTCTGAGAAGGTTACAACCCCAAGTGGTCTTTTTTTTTAACTTGAATGATCTTGTTGAAGGTTATTGGGCTCTTGCCTAACCTGGAGGTCTATGGTGAGAGGGTGCCCTTGGTGGAATTGGTGGCTATTCTTGCAGAATTAATAGGAGGATTTGGCGAATTCTTTCTGTAGTGATGTTATTGCGTGTTTTTATGATGGCAACGATCACAAAGTGGTGTTTTGTTCATCTTCTGAGGGGCGAAGTATCATACCCTCCGCTACTTAAGTCATGATGGCCTTACTGTTTCTGGCAAACGTTTCCGCAGAGTACGTGATGTGGACTTGAAGCATGACTTCGCCTTCATTGTAAGTTTATCTACTGCATGTTAATTTTGTTTAGCCTTTCTTTCAAATTGTTGGGATGAGTTCTGTGCCTGCTGCAAATGGGATCTGTCTTGTTGTATAATAATCTGCTTAGCCTTAACAGAGTTCTTCACTGGTAAGCTAATTCAAATATAAGACTCTCTTTGTGCCTTTTTCTGCATTGCCATTTTCCAGGAATTTAGCGACCCTCGGGATGCAGATGATGCTAGATACAGCTTAAATGGGAGAGAAGTTTGTGGAAGTAGAATAATTGTAGAATTTGCGCGAGGGGTAAAACACTCTTCATCCTTACAGAAGGTTGTTTTGATATTTGCTTCTGAAGCATGGGCATGTCTATATATCATGACTTTTTGTTCTAAGTTTTTTCTGGTGATGGGCTTTTGTTTCATGATGCATCGTTTTTTCGTGGTTCTTTGAAGTCTTGGGTGAGGTTTGTCAGGCCTGGTGGTTTAATCAAAAGTAGAATCAGGCCATCGTAGTCTGGTAGTTGTTTTTCCTTTTCAGAAAGGAGCTCCAGGGTTATGCCCCCCTTTGCTCTTGTTGACAGGATGGAGAGAGGACTCAGCATAGATGTGGGTGAGAGACAGCTTTATCCATGTGGAACTAGTCCAAGTTATGACCTAACTTGCCTGTAAAAAATTACATGATGTTCCCGCGATAATCTCTGTCATGGTGTATGCTCTGGCGGCCACCTTTTTGACACAGGGTAAATCACAGTCTGTACACTAGCAAAGGGAGTCAATAGTACTTTGCAGTTCCAGTGTTTATAATACCATAATGATTAGGTCATAAAATTCACATAAGCTATCTGTGTTTTCATCTGCACAAATGATTTACAGGGCGAGTCTCTCATAAATGATAATGATCACTGGAAAAATAAACATACATGCGTGAGAATTATTGATGCAGCGAAGGTTTGTAGACTATTGGTCTGTAGATTATTTGTTAATGCTGTCAAAAATTTTGTGTACCTTGACAAGGTTGTGCTGGTTATGTTCGTATGATTGTATCACTATCAATGCATATGATATAGCAAAACATGATATTTTGATACCTAAGTTCTTATAAACTCATTTTTTGTTATGTTCCTAACTTCCTATCATAATGTGATTGATTGCAATTTGAAAATCAGAAAAGAAACAACACAATGCTGAGAAGAAAGGATATCTTGCATTGGCCCTTTTATCTTTCGTGGTATATGTGTGTGATCACAAATTGTTTTTCTTTCTCAGGGACCTCGAGGACCTGGAGGTTCTAGAGAGTATTTAGGTAGAGGCCCTCCTCCTGGTTCAGGTCGCTGCTTTAATTGTGGGATCGATGGACACTGGGCTAGAGATTGCAAAGCTGGAGACTGGAAGAACAAATGCTACCGCTGTGGTGAAAAGGGTCACATAGAAAGAAATTGCCAAAACAGCCCAAAGAACGTAAGGTATGATGATCATCTGTCAGCCTGTATCTTTAATGGCAGCATCTTCATGTTCTTCAGTGTTCTCAACACCTCAAATTTCGTCTTATGAGGGGTCGGAGCTATTCTCGTTCTCCTTCTAGGTCACCATCTCCACGGCGTGGTAGAAGCCGTAGCCGCAGCTATAGCAGAAGCAGAAGTTACAGGTATATTCTATGCCCCCTTTCACACACATTGACACTGTTCGTAAGACCCGTCTTTTCTCTACATAGACCCTACTCAAACCCAAAAAGGTTGAAGAGGCATGGTTATGCATTGCGGCTGGTCAAATTGTCTGTGGCAGATATATCCTTTGCCAATTGCTTATTCTCTTCTACGCTCTGCTTAACATGCTTGAAAATATCAAGATTTTCTCACTTAATATTTTCCGAAGGATGATGTAGAGCCGAACCAAACAGGTGATCTTGTAATGTCGGTTTCAAAACCT
Source organism: Nymphaea thermarum (assembly GCA_011799765.1). Classification (NCBI taxonomy): domain Eukaryota; kingdom Viridiplantae; phylum Streptophyta; class Magnoliopsida; order Nymphaeales; family Nymphaeaceae; genus Nymphaea; species Nymphaea thermarum. The sequence continues at coordinate 170,815 of JAANDH010000551.1, forward strand.
TGCCAAAAGGAAGTTGGCTGATATGCGTCAGTTTATATCAATCTGTATCGGATATAGCTAAATTATCTTTTGAACTAAGCATGAAGAAAAAATTATTAATAATATTCATATATTAGCTGATATGAAGCCATACTCAGTGGATAATATTGTATTTTAAACCAATATTGGGCCATTTCAGCTGGTACAGACTTATTTTTTGCTGACATGTGCTTCGTATCCTCACGGGGGCAATTTTAGACCCCTAATGCTTTTTCATGGACATTCTATGTATTTTATTATAGGAGTAAGATGGTTATTTCGTTATTTCATGCTATTCGTGTTTTTTTCATATTTCTCTGCTTATTTCTTATATCCTATTATTCACTTAGTAAGTAGCCACTGAAGTTATTGCAAGATATTTCTAGTGTTTGTTTGGAGTATTGAATATGTGTCAGGCTGCACAAGTTTATTACACGCTATCTTTCCTGGTTCCGGAGAAGAAACAAAGACGCCTTTCTATTTTGTTGTGGCAGTCGGTCCAGGTCTAGGTCTCCTCAGAGGGAAGGGCGCAATGTGGTGCGTGAGGATCGATCACGTAGTCCTCTACCTAGCAGGAGCCCCAAGCCAAAGGCAAGTCCACCTCCGGCAAAAGAGAGAAAAACTAGCCCTTCGCCTGACAGGAGGCGGAGTGTGAGCCCTGGTGGGAGCAGCCCACGAGAAAGGAGTCCGCCACCAAGGGAGAGGAGGTCGAGTGGTCACCACCGTGGTTCTGATTACAGTGGCAGTCCAAGGAATAGCAGGAGCCCTGGAAGTGCTGAGCGAGATAGTCCGGTTGGCGGTAGGTACAGGAGCCCAGAGGCTAATGGGAGGAACGGCAGAAGCCCTTCCCCAATGCCTGAGGATGATCGGAGCCCAGTGGATGATGATCGGCGCCGTGGATCACCTGCAAGGCGTACTGATTCTCCGGTCAGCGGTGAGGAGTGAACGGTGCAGTAGTAGAGACTTAAAACTCTAGTAACAACTGGTTCTATTTATCGATGCAAAAGTACTTTGCTTTACTTTAAAACTGTGTAATTGTTAGAAACGTTGAGAAGATGGATGTAATCTCGGTGATCTAACCTCTTTTTCCATCGCCTTTTATTCAACTAGCAAACTAATCATGGGGTTTGGATTGGTTATAAGTAGTTAAGAGGCGGGCGCACTGCAGGTAAGCAAGGGATTGGGTAGGACTGTAATAGCAGTTTAAACTTGGAGTAAAATACTTTGAAGAGGCGGAATCCCTTACTATTTTCCTTTTTTTTTGGGGGTCTGGGATTTGGGTGTACACAAATATCCAATTAGATTTGGATCGGATTTAGTTTTAAATGGATCTTATACCCAATGCTTTTATATTTTGAAAATTGACTAGGTTTCAAAATATGAATTTGGATTCACTTAGGAATGTAAATACCAGATTCAGATCACATTTGAATTATAGATCAAATTTGGATTGTTAAATTGGATTTCAGATTTGGATTCAGATATAACTTTTTTTTATTTGTATTTGAATTTGAATTGAAATCAGAGTATATTAATATCTGAAAAAACAAATATGCTAATGATATATCTGATTTAAATTTGATCTGTTGGTATCCCTTGATCACCAGCATATTAGACAGGATCAACTATCAGTATTGCTTGAAATGCACTGGTCCGACTCGTTTCTGACTAGATTTTTAAATTAATTTTACTATTTTATCATCAAACACTGTTCCTGCAGAACTGGATTAAGAACTAAGAAGGTCATGGGTTCGAACTGGTCTCTTGGCACCCCTAGTACGATAAACCAGAAGCACATCCGTTGTCTGGACAGGGACAGGGGCTGTTTCTTCCCGCATTTCAATGCCCCTCAATAGTAGGTAGAAAGGGCTTGGATCCATAGAAGCGTTCATGTTGATACATTCACCATTTTAATTCAGTTTGAATTGGTTGCCCTTATGTGGTTGGTATGATGGTAATCAGAAAGTGAATACATACAATCCAATCAGAATTTGTAGCATAAAGATAATAATCACAGAATGCTGATGTGCAATGATTCGATGGAAACGTGAAGTTCATATTATTGGCTAAAAGGATGGTAAATCACATGCATTGAGCCTCATTGTGTTACATTCAAGAAGAATTATTATACATAGTGAAGTTGAAGCAAGCGTTTCTATAAGTTTCTTAACTGGCGGTGCATAAACAAATGTACAGCGTCAGCCATAGCTATCATATCATGCAAGAGTTTCATGGTTGAGACTTCACTGGCTTCCTTCTGCATAAACTGAAGATATAGGTGTGTAACCTAAGAGCATGTTCGACAACAGTAACAAGTTATTACTGTTCATGTTCGGCAACAGTAACAAGTTATTACTGTTCTATGAATCTACTTCCAAAATTAAATAGATTCATGGATCATGGTAATGTAGTGTTCCATGAATCCATGGGACACTAACAACTTGAAACTATAATTCGCCTACCCTAATGAAGAAGTCCTGGCTCTGCCACCGGTAGCATCAATATTGAAAATAGAAGAATTAGTATGGGCTGGTGTGGGCAATTGCCCCCACGTGCCCTTGCTTTCAAAAGCCAAGTAGTTCGTGTAATCCGTTTTATTATTATAGGCTCCTTCTCTGATGCAAGTGATCTACGAGTGTGCAGTGAAAAAGAGAAAGATGCATCACGGACCCATTCAAGATTCATATATATAAGAAACATTTGTAAACGAGACAGTGAATTTGTGGGGAGCAACAGAAAAACAGGTTTTAAGTTTCGAATTTCTTTCATTTCATCATGTTATGAATTTCTTAGTGGAGCTATCCCTTTTCTTATTTGAGCGCTAGTACTGTTAAATATTTAATAACATGTGAAGATATTAAGAAACACGCAGTGCCTAGAGGATTACACTTAGTAAAAGGTGCTGGGGTTCTCACTTTAAAGCAGGATTCGTATGAAGAAATAAAATACATATTCTCCACTAACTAAGACATGATAATAAGAATCTTTAACGCATATATACCAATTTAGTCAAGCCGGCCTTTGGCACTCCTACTTTTATGATCAAGTTCCGTCACAGCCTAAGTCGTTGTTTCTCACTGTAAAAAGGTATTCCTATATATGAAGAAATTAATTATGCAGGGGCAGAGCCGCAGAGGCAGGTGTGGGCACCGTGGGCTGTTGCCCACACAGATCCACAAAAAAATTCATTTTCCATACTGATAATTTAAGAAAATTTTATTCATTTACATATTCCTGCTTCTTAAAATAAATTTTTTTATAACTAGTGCCTTTAACCAGAATTTTTTGACTCTGCCTAAAAGTATGTATTCTAAGACAATTTTTTCATTAACTCAGACATGACAATAATAATCTTTGACACATATATATCAAATTAATCAAGCCGACCTTTGGCCCTCTTAGTGAGTTAGATGGTGTAGCATAGCTGGTCAGACAGGTGGGTGTGTAGAAGGCATGTCACCTGTTCAATATTATGGGCGCTACTCTCCTAGACTATCAAAGGTAGGATCGGATCACTCACATTGAATGATGTATCATACCTCATCCAAGTCCCGATGCACCTTAAGACCCCATAGAGACAGAATGAATGAAGAGACTTTAGATATTCTGCGACCAGTAGGTTGCTAACCTCATGTACCCGAAGTTCAAACTAATTGTGAAAATCAGTAGGTTGGGTCAGCCGGCTGTAGGTGCGATCAACTCTATAAGAGTCAAGCAAAGAAGGCCCAATACTCGATCAATGATCAGGCAGGGCCCAGTCGAGCCCAAGCCTAGCCCGGGCAAACTTTTATGGTAAAAAGTTGTGTTAAGGGCCCACATAAGGTTATTCAATAGCACCAACCAAACCACTACAACCACTCTGACAATGAATTTAAGATGGACCCATCCCACCTTTCTTTTGGGAACAAATCTTTGATATGTGAGAATATTTTTTATGGGCTTCAAATTTAGCATCTAAAAATCTTGAAAGAGAGAAGAAAGGATCAAGAATGAAAGCCTGAAGAACAATTTCAGTTTTTTTTTTTTTTTTATTTCTTTATCTTTTGATCGTGCTTATCTACTTTTAGCACAAGAATATGGTTCTATGCAGAGATAAGAGAGGAAGAAGAAAAAAAAAGACATTGAAAGGCAGAAAACCATATAACTTTTGATAACTTTTATTTTTTTCTTTTTCGAGTTTCATATTTGCTAGTTCAATTCCGTTCGTTCTTTCGCAAATCTATACCAATCTTCTTTAACAACTGAGAATACAAATTGGCAATTTAACTTGCACGAACTCTGGACCAAGGGAAATTTTTTGGTACTTAGAAATGTTGTCCTTTCTTTACAGAAAACTCGGGGAAATGTAATTGACAAGCTTAAAATTTAAAAAGGGAACAGAACTTGTATAAAATATATGTTTTAAGTCATAACGATGACAAACAGAAAATTTTGCAAAAAATATCCATAGGAAGTGAGATATTGAAAGATAGATTATGTTCAACTGTTCATTTGAGATTGCGTAAGCAAACATGGGGGAATCAAGAAAAAATGTGGCCGTTATTTATGAATGCGCGTTGCAGTCGTCTTGCCTTGAACGACATGCAAACTAGAGACAGCAGGATACAAACATGATGACACATGCACGTCAATTGCTTAACGAGCTTGTCCTTCTTCCTTTGCTATGAAGCATCTCTCTCACACACACACTTTTATATATATATATATATATATATATATATATATATATATATATATATATATATATATATATATATATGATTGGTAAATACCAAAGCACTTGCGTAAAAGATAAAAACCATATTTCAATTCATAGTAACAAAGTATTTTAAACAAAATGTGAACATTTTAATGTGTTTATAAACACTAATTTAATATAAATAATGCTTTAGTTTAGGTTATTTTTGTAAAAATAATAATCTTTGCTATATGACCATTTCGTTTTTTTATTAGTAAATAACATTATTTAAATGAAAAAATTAACTTAATATATGCTTTTTATCAAATTACTCTTAAGATCATATCTATAAGGTTAGCTTGTAAAAATATATATGTACTTTAATAATTAATTTTAATAAGTCTAATTTTTGTTAATATGCTTTTCACCAACTTTCTTTTATATATATATATATATATATATATATATATGTGTTTTCCTTGGTATACGTATATGCAACCGTTCGTTTTAGTTTTTAATTACCAGCCAAATTAATATATATATATATATATATATATATATATATATACTTGCATTTATAGATTAAAAAGTTATTTAAAATATTTATAAGAAAAAATAAAAATGGTTTTAAATGACAAAGTAATTTATATACGTTTATTTCATTTTTTGGAAAAAATGCTTTTTCTTACTAGATGCGCGTGAAAGTGGGAAAAAAATAGTAAAAGAAAATATTCAAATCTAATAGGCCAACAAAAATAATTCATGTTGTGAGAGTGTCCGGCATATAATCGCTGCGACGGTACGGGCGGTGGTCTCGCTGTGGACAGAAGTTATCGTCTGTAGAAGTTCGTGATTTTCTCTCCGAAGGAAGAGACAGGAGGCGGAGAGAGCAGAACTTCTCATTTCCAGAAGGTCGTGATTTTCGTCCCTTTCCTTTTTCCTCTGCTCACGGGTTCCGTGTGTTGCGGCTTTTTATTCTTCTGTTCTCGTTTCCTTGGAGAAATGATCTTCCTCCACCCGTTTCTGGATTACATAGAATTTCGATATAGAAGATATGAACTTGTTGGTATTTTTATTGTTTGGTTGGCGAGTAGGTTCTTTGGTTTCTTTACTTGTTTGTGGGAGAAAGAACGTCGTCGTCTTTGGCTTAAAAGGTAAAAACTTCAAAAGCTCCTTGTTGCTTGTCTTTTTTTTTTTTCTTTTAAGATCTTGAAAAATGCTGGTTTTCGGTGCGTGAGATCTTCTTTTCATTTTCTTTGCGTTTCTTTCCTTCTTTTGTTCTCAAAATTTGACACCAATATGGTGTTCTCCTGTTTGGCAACCACGTTTGTTGTTGAATCAATCTCAAACTCTTTCAGGTTTTGTTTATCTAATACTTGTGAGGGTATCCCAGAAAAAGTTTCTTTTCTCGTCGTCTGTATTGTTCTTTTGTTCAGGAATTCGTGCTTGTATTTATAAGGTCACCTTCTATCTCTAAGAAAACATGTTCTGTGCCATCTTCTTTTAAATATTTATTATGTCTCAAAGAAGAGCCTAATTTTTGAATGAATATCTGAAAAAGCTCATATCTGGGAATTTTGCATCCAGCCCATTTGTACTAGTAAACTGGCAAGTTCTCCAGGCTTTAATTGGGAATATTTTTTGTTGTTCCTTTGAAGGTTAATTGGAACTTTCAAGGATATTCATTATTTTTTTTTAAGTTCATATAACGGAATCTTCCCAAAAATTTGGTTACTGAATGTATGTATACATGTGTTCTCTACATCCAGCAGCTGAAATAAGGTGTATGCAACATGAAGAGACCATTAAATCAAAGTTTTTGGGAGTCCTTTTGTTACTTCTTTGAAGGATAATTGGACCTCTGTAGTATATTCATTCTTTTTTCCAGTAGGAGGATATTTTCCTTCAAAATTTTGGTGAGTGAAAACAGCCATATCAGGATATGGCCAATTAGTGAGTCAAGATCATATAATCTGCCAAAAGGGGTTTCAAAGCAGAGCTGTGATCTCTACCGTGCATTTAACATTTAACTGTATAGACAGATTGGTTTGTCAACTATAACATGCTGAGGCCATTTTTTGATAGACTTGCCACATCGAAATGGAGTTCTGTAGCTGTCCATGGAATCGGAATAACCGTGCTCTAGTTACTGCTGTTCATTGCTGCATAGAAGTGGAATAAGCATCCTCTAGTTATTGCAGGATGTAGCCTTTGGCTAAGCATGTCCGCTTCCATAGATGAAGTCATGAACGTGATGAAATTCACTTAGCCTTGTCTCATGCCATAATCCTAAAGATTGCGTAGCTTATGTTCACATTTGATTATTTATGTTATAAGCATGGCCAATGCAATAAGAGGAGTTGCTTTTCCACAATGTCATTGTTTTCATGTGCCTTACAGGCCTTCAAGTACTTGTAGCATTGATGTTGGAATGTTCCTTAAATTTTTTTGCAGTTTGATGTTTTTTTAATCCTTGATTTCATGACAGGAAGCTTGAGTCTGACATTACAAATGACCATTTATTTAAGTTATGTTAATTTGAATTAGTTTCCAATACCTGGCTGCTTTACAACTATGCCAGGTCCCTTGTTTCCGCTGCAACAAATTTAACAGCTCATTGGTTATGTCAATTTCAGTTTAAGGGAAAATGGGAGGAGGAAAAGATAAGCAGGATAGTGCAGAGACTAGCGATAAGGGGTTCTTATCAAATATGGTACATGGGTTTCATGGCGGATACCCTCCACCTTATGGATATCCTCCACCGCCTGCAGGAGCATATCCTCCGCATGGGTACCCACCTCAAGGCTACCCTCCTCCACAGGGATATCCTCCACATGGATATCCTCCACAGGGATATCCTCCACATGGATATCCACCAGCAGGATATCCTCCCCCTGGCGCCTATCCTCACAATCCATATCCTGGATCTCATCCTTACCCGCAGCATGGTAAGCAAACTCAGGATCTGCAAGTTATCTCACCTTTCTGTTGTTTGAGAGACATTTTTGATATTTCTTATTGCGAAAAGATTTTGAAAGTTTCTAGACATAGGTTGACAGTGCTCCTCTGTTAGGGCCATTTCTCTGGTCTCTGCTTTTACTGGCTGCAGTTCCCGCATGCCTCAATGAATAAAGTTTAATACATATGTATATATCATACACGGAAAAACAAATAAATACATTTATGAAATCATGAAATATCATGACACTTATCATGTTTTTGACGTTGTTTTGATGATTAACAATATGAGAACTACAATTAAATGATGTTTCCATGGTCCTGCCTTCTGAAATATTCATGCTATTAGCTTCTTTCAAATATCATTTAGTTCTTTGCTGACAAAGGTGCTTGTATCATCCCAATTTTATCAGATGTCTCCAAAGTGACTCTGACAAAGGGTGCTTATTTTATTTTTACATTCTTACCTGTATTGCATGAATCTCAGTGAGTTGAGAAACATATAAAATTGCAAGCACATGTACACTATATAGTTTAGTTTTCTAAATCGTTCATCTTGCTGATACTATAGAAGTTCTTTTAGAATTTCTTTTCTCAATGCCACGTCTGTTTGTTACTCTCACTTTTCTTCATCATCATTGTCAATTTCTCTGTGTGCATGAAACTCATCTTATTAGCCTTTACTCCAATGGTTCTCACCCCACTTCAAAGGAAAAGCTTGGATTACTCCTCTCTCCAATTTTAGTTTTGTTCTGCAAGTGCATTTCTTGAAGCTAAATTATCCCAAACATCTTATTAGCAGCCGTCTTATAGGATCCTCATTCCCATGTTAAGTACTTGTATGTACCAATTAGAGCGACACAGGAAATATCATGGAAATCTGAGGTTACTTAACATGCATTTACAGAATTCTCCAGTTATATTGATTTCAGGGATGGTTGCAGGAGGGCATGGCATGTCTCCTGGCATGGGAGGAATGTTAGCAGGAGGTGCTGCTGCTGCAGCAGCAGCTTATGGAGCTCACCGCCTCAGTCACGGCCACCATGGTGGATTTATGGGGCATGGATATGGCCATGGCAAATTCAAACACGGCAAGTTCATGCATGGCGGGTTCGGAAAGCATCATGGCGGTTTCGGGAAGCATCATGGCTGGTTCGGACAGCATGAGAAATTTGGAAAGCATGGCAAGTTCATGAGGTGGAAATGAAAGCACTGGACATGCTACCGAGTATACTTGTCCTTTGCTTTTAGATCTAACAATTACCTCTTTTAGTTTTATCTGGATAGACTGGTTTGTTGATTGCTCAATGGTTGTGGTTTGGGCTTATGCTTGTTTCTTACATGTTACTGTTTCTAGTCATCTGTGATCCCATAGGGGGAAAGGTATAGTTGGCAAACTCGTGACTCAGACTTGGATGAGGAGATGGCCAGGTCATTGGGTCAGCGAGTTGACTCGGTGACTAGGTCGGGTCAGGTCATGAATTTTTTAATATATTTGTACTGCAAGTTGATAAAGTTGAACATATTTATTACATATCAAACCTCAACAATCAACTGCATAATGCATGTATAATTATAAATTTCAGCTAGAATCAACAAATATCATTTCATAACTCATGTATAAATTTATAATCATCACATTGTCACATTAATGACAAACAAAAAAAGGAAAAAAATGTAACAAAAATGAATTTACCATTTCATATGTTCATGGCTCTATATCATGTTCATTGAGCTGATTATCTTACAAAAACAATTACCAAAATGGTAATCAGCAAAAAACATCATTCCATCCTCGTTAATTGAAAACAGCTATAAAAAAATGGACCGTTAATTTTCATAAACAGTATATAACAATAAAAAAATAGTATTAACATGAAGATCAATCGAAAATGGGTGATAAATTAGTTTTTGAGGTTGCCGATTTGACGGAGGCAGCTAAACTATGGCCATGTAGCCAACAGAACGTCGGAAAAATAGATGAGAGACAGAGAGATACCTAAAGTGAAACCTGAAAACTGAAAACAGTCAGAACAGTTGATCAAGGCTTCAAGTCTTTAAGTTCAAGGAGAGGGGGAGCTGGTCCAGCTGCGAGCGTGGGCCTCTGTCAAGTCTTAACTGGACTTTGCCTTTGGAGATCGCAGGAGACTCTGTCGACGACTGGCTTTTGGAGGTCGCCAGAGAGTCGGAGACCACTTAAAATCTGAAAGAGAGAGCGAGAGAGAGCTTTACCTGAAACTGAACGGTCGAAGGCGACGCCCGTAGAGTCGCAGACTTCCTTCTGCCCGCCGGCGACAGACGTCGGCTCCGGCGAGGCGGCTGGCGGCGACTTGTCTGCAGTTTGCACAAGGCCTGATCCTCCAGCCTCCGTCGACGCGGGAATCTCTGAAGTGTGACGTGGAGACGAACGGAGGAAGAGTGGAAGAACTGAGAAGAGACGAGAAATCGCAAAGAAAGGGCAAAGTGGCGGGTGAAAATGAAAATTCGGTTGACTCGGTTGGATTAATGTTAAAAACGATTTAATAAACTGTTTCGTGGCTAACTCGGACGAGTCACAACGAACTGAGCAATCCGGCCGAGTCGGCGATTCCGGGCGAGTCATGGATGATCCGCAACGAGTCAGTTATTGCCTCGCCAGCCCCAGTGGGTGGCCGGATTTTTAGGCTATCCCAGTTTACCTGAGTCTTTCCGGCGAGTTTTCCAACTATTTTTTTTTTAGATATTACTGTCGCCATCATATCAGTTGCCACACCAGTAATTTCACAATTGACAAGCATGTAGAGGAACACTTTCTTCAGAAAAAGGGTCTTGATGTTGAATACTTGTATTGGGATGTGAAACTTGCTTAGGGAATGCATATTTATAATTATAATGTCGTTTCATGCCCTGTTCTGATTGTTCTGTTTAAAGCCTTGGGTGTCACTTGTCAGTCCACATCGGCGGGCAGTTTTTCTGTTCGTTTGTTTTTTTTATTTGGATTGGATATCGATCGAAATGTTCTACAAAAATTGAATATAGAAAAAATTTAATATCTAATTAAGAAATCAAATCAGATTCATATTTAAGAAATATCTGATTGAATTGGATATTTATAGATATTTGATTGGATTTGGATTGGTTCAAAATTCATATTCATATCCAATATGAATGTAAAAGTAGGATTTAAAAGCAAATTCAGATATGATTTTTCTTTATCCAACATCGAATTTGAGTATATGTGAATATAAAAAAAACAGATATGGTCAAGAGTATATTTGATTTAATCCAATCCATTGACATCTCTAATTTTCAAGGGTGAGCGGTGTCCAATAATATGAAGTGGCCGTAAACTTTGTCCAATGCTCTTAAAACTGCCCCTCAGCTAATTTTTTTTTGGCTCTGTGACCGTTATGATCAGAGGACTGCTTCAGATCATCTGACATGCCGCAACTTGAGCTGCTCTCAAACAAGAATAAACTATTGTTCATGGTTGGAGAATGAAGGAAATGCCACTGTTTAGCAAATCAAGTCAGTTTGTTGTTCATGTTGGGTTTCTTATCATTTGGAAAAGAAAAGAAAAATACGACGGTGGAAGGCCAAAAGGGCAGAAATATAACTCACTATTTCAGTAAGAAAATGGGGATGATGCATTTAATAAACTCAGGACCATGTGTGGGCAGTTGCCCACACGGTACTAGAAAAGCCTTATTTACATATGAGTTCACCCTATCAATTTGCATACTTTATATGCTAATGCCCCTTAAGTATTTACCCTTTTCTATATATGGTGCCCATCGAGGAGTCTAAAATTTTTGAATTATTCTCTTGAGATAAGTTTCTGGCTCCACCTCTGAATGCACTCGTGGCGTTACTGAACATTCAATGCAGACTTTGGCTCATGAAATAGCACATTACTAGCCTTTATAACTATGCCTGTCATTCATGAAAAAATCAATACATAAAAATTTTGGATGCCCGTCCCACACCACATACCTAAGTGACAAAAGCCACAACACCTGGCTGCGATGTAAATGGTTTGGACCATAAATGGAAACTAAATTCAATTGGCTTCATTCATCAGTCTAAGAAAGTACTTGAAACAATACTCAGTTAAGACTCCAAAATCGAGAAGACATCGCCAGTTTATACCAAGAGACATAACTGCAGTATTTAATTGATGACATCCTTCCACTTGAAGGTCATTTAATCCCTAGTCAAATGGGTTAAGCTCGTGTTGGCCGTTTTTCCAACTTTAAACAAGAGTTCTATGATCTCGAATGCAAATAAATTTTCATCGTCTACCTGCATCCATATCTGTAAAGTAGTTTCCATGTTTGTTTGAAAATCTGATCCTTAGCCACAAAAACATGAAAATTTGTCTTCATCGTTTCTTTGGAGAACGGATCTTGCCTACCCATTTTGAAAGGCGTACCTTTAGAACTGTGATTCTTGGAATTGTGGATCTTTCTTGTAAAAGTCTCTATTTTCAAAAGAAAAGGCCTTTCTTGGCAGCTTTCCTCGTTCTGCAGATAAAGAGCCACGTATACAACACAAGAGGTTAGGTAAACAATTTATAGAACAAATTGGTCCAGAAATAGTGCGGTACGATGTGAACACTGGCATGTAATGAAAATGCTGATTACCAAATAGAGTTACTAGATATATGAATACAGAAAACCAACGCAATAACACCAACATTTAAGATGATTGTATGACTTCCTTTTTCTGAAAAAATAATAAAACAAGGGAAGTGTCTGACGTCAAGACGATTAAATCAGCCTCAAAATTCTTCCCTCAGTGTAAAGGATGCATGTGACAACAAGAAAAACAGGGATTTGCTATACAATTATGTTACAGATGACAATGAGGAAAAACATCTCCGTATAAATTTGCCTCTCAAACCCAAGCTTCATCTCATCAATCAGTATCGTCATATGTCATTTCCAAGGTGGCCTAGCTCTGCATCAATATCATCATCCTGCTCAAACAGCTTCAGAAATCTTGCCTGATCTTGTTCTCGCTTCCTCTTCTGCCAATATTTGTATATTGCTATGCTCGTAAAGGCACACAAACAGGAAGACAAAGCTACAACTAACACCACCAAGCCTACATTCCCATGCTTAGCAGTATTGCTACTCGGTGGGTTAGATTCATGGCCACCTGCATCCATTGGGATAAGTACCAAAAATAGAATTAGGATAGAAAAATAGCACCACAAGTGATGGTAACACTGGGCCACTGTGTAAATGCTGGCAAGTCCATCCTGATTTGCTAAGTCCAGTGGACTTGCATAAGACAAGCACTCAGACAACAGTGCCACCTGAAAGTCAGTCTACTAGCAAGTAATACATGAGATACAGACATTCTAATCTAAATTCCAATGATCCATTTATAGTTTATACACTTTTAAGTTTAATCAACAGACTATCCTAGATGCTTTCAGAATAGCCACTTCAAGTACAAGGTAGCACTAACCATGTTCAAGGAGGCACTGGGGACACAGAAAGCTGGCATTGAATTCCTTGGCTTTAAAATGTATGTATCTGCCATCAGGAGCCAGAAAGTCATCTGGGCAGAGCTCCCATTCATCAAATATGTCATCGGACTTAAGAGTATCCTGCTCATATAGACCACATCTCTTGCATTTGTTATCTGGAAGCTCTGTCAGAGGCTGCACAATCGATGTTGAACGATTAAGATATTAGCAGTTCTTTTACAAAGCAAGAAGTCCGTACTCAGAAAATTCACTTACCAATAACTCTAAACTGTATCTAGATTCGAAACTTCCAGTTCGAAACATTCTCAGAACTATTTTTCAAATTAAGCTTTGTTATAAATGATTCAAGCTATATCATACCATAATCAAAACCTGAGACCAACTGGCCACTGACCTTTACATGATTTATTGTTAAATGATGATATAGGCTCTGGATCTGTATTCAACTGCATGTCATGGGATCTTGTTGGATCCATATGAAGTCTTATGTTTCACATTCATATTGAACCAAATAAGCTATAAACCATATGATATCTGTTTTGACCCGATAGTCATCTTACAATGACTAGCCTATCCTTACAAATTTAATGTGAAGCCATTCAATGATGGAACACAATTTCAAGTGGCACAAAAAGTAAAATGCCAATGTAATGTGAGATTTCAATGCACGAAAAGCTCTTGCATTATTACACATACACTAAAAAAAACTTTCTTTTACTGCTTTATCTGTAAACAGCTACATTATGAGCAGATATTGTATCATATACAGAACAGAACAGATCAGATTTAAAATAGTGATCCAGATATGCAATTGAGAAAATGAAATCCAATCCAGATGTTATTCCCTCAGATGTCAGAAGAGTCCAACTCATTTGCACCCAGCCCTAGATGAGTACTACAATGTCCAATATGCCCATCTTCTAATATTCTTACATTTCCCATCTTCATAGCAACAACTTTAGATGACAAAAACAACCAATATAAAAAAATCTAGTTATTTATTAATTATGAAAAGTATCACTTCGAGGGTATACTAAATCCTAACTCCTATAGTGAATTGTACGGGAAAATAAGGTCACAGAAAACACATTTTTCCGAAAAAAAAACGTGATAAATTAACTAGCCGTTTAAAACTTTTTAAAAATGCATTTTTTTGAAAAAAACGTTAAAAACGAAAAAAACGTGTTTTTAACACTTTTTTTCGTGTTTTTTTCAGTTTTTTCATTTTTTAAGTCTTTTTAATGTCAAACAGTTTTTTTTTTTTTCATTTTCTGTTTTTTATTGTTGCAAATCTACTGATCGTTATTAATTTCTCACTTATTTTATTTTCCCCTCATTTTTAGTTTTTTAAAAATTTTTAAAAATTTGCCGTATTTTTCCCTTTCTTTCCCGTTTTTTTTCAAGCTCGCCGTATTATACCTGAGAAAAACCTTGCCGTTTAAAGCTCCAAGACTTTATTTGTGACTATGTGTGTAAGTAATCAAATGACCGTGCACTCTAACAAACATAGGTTGAGAACTTGTGTCTCCACTCACTCATGTTTCCATTTGAATGTGTGGGAGGGGTGGTCTTGTGTTTGTGAAGGAAGCCATGTATGACTAGACAGCAACTAGCGTGCTGACTGATGTTTGATATGAGACTCAGATTCTACCATCACCTGTCTGATTGGAAGACTCATGTTACTTAGTTTGATATTAATGGACATATGGATATTGGATAACAATATGACCAATCTGATAAGCTACATAATCACATACATACATGCAATAGCTTCCTGGAAACAACTGAGACGTGGTAGCTCTTTGTGTAGGAATAATTTCATCGAATACATAAGCAAGGCCAAATAACCTAAACAACTAACATTTCTGACTTAAAAATTGAGAAAAAGAAAAGAAACAAAAAAAACTTTTTACGAACCTGCCAAGATTCTTGGCCTTTGAAAGCATACAATGACATGGCTTTCTCCACATCAGGTAGAATGGTCTTATTCTCTCCTTTACATTGAAAATAAACGACTGGTTTAAAGAACGACTCATGGGTTGTGAAGATCTCGATTGATTTTAATGTAACAACCCCTGTCGAAAGAATACCTGCAAAAAGAAACAAAAACCTCAGACGAAGAACTCCCATAATGTATATGATACTGTGCAACATCCACCCAACCACCTTTCCATCTATGTCACTCGGGTACTCCTCTTAAGGAGGAGTGTACCCGCACGGTACGGGTACGCCCGTGGGTATGTCTCTAATGCAGTCAACGCAGTACCGGGTACGGTCAACGTACTCGGGTTCAATTTCGTCCAACTTCAAACTCGGTCAACCTTGACGAGTCCATAGTTGTCCATTTCTATTTTAACCATTTTAAGTTTTTAACGTTTTAAACATCATCTAACGTTAAAATGATTGAAAACCCTAAACCCCTACGACGTCTTCTTCCTCCTTCGATGCATTTCTCACCGACTGCGGCAATCTCTCTGGCGGCCTACGACTACAGTGGACGAACGGCGGCGACCGGCAACGGCAGGCGGCGACCGGTGATGGCAGACAATCTCCGGCGACGGCAGGCGGCGTTGGCGACAGTATTTGCTTATTTTTTGTGAATCCCCTCGACTGACGCTTGAGTTTTCGACGGTCGGCGGCAACTTGTTCCTTCGGCAGCGATTACAACCATACCTTCGGTAGTTTTTGCGGTAGCTTTCTCTGGTTCTTCAAATCCCATCTTACAGTCCCTTTCTTTGTTATATCAATCTATTGTGTGTCGTTTTGATTTCGTTTTTACGTTTCTTGTTGTTCGTTTAAAATTTTTAACGATGCATCTTAATTTGGTCTGTCTTCTGAATAAGTGAATGTTCCATTGACTGTTTTTATTTGTTTTCTGTTTTTGTTTTCTTGGTTTCAGTGGTCAAGACTCTGCCAGTCAGCCACTCAAGGCTTATGAGTGCTGCTAAGCCTGCTATAAATGCAATTAGAACAGAAAAATAACATTATAGGTTATAATGCTATGTTTATGTTGTAACAATTATGTTTTTTTATCATTAAAATGATCAAATCAATAATTATATATATATATATATATATATATATATATATAGCCGCGTATGTGTACGGCCGTACCCCCGCACTCAATTTTTTTGAAAATGGTCCGTACCCGTACGCACACCGGTACCCGTACCGGCACCCGTACCTATGTGACATAGCTTTCCATGCATACACACACACACAGAGACCAAGCTTGTTGTTGCTACATGTATCAATTAAGCTCGAAACTATGACCAAGTCCAGATAGTCGAGCTCAATTTTGGAAAAAAGGGGCCTTAAATCGCACAAGACAATGTCTGTTACCACCAACCAATAGATACTTCAATTCACATTTCTGAATACAACAAGTATCTTGCTGAAAATTTTAATCAAATTGGAGATGATATCCATGGTCCACAAAAAGCAAACAAAGACTAGCCACACCTGGCATCCAATACATATGCCCAACAGCAAAAAGCCGACGGTAACATGCAACATCACATCGGCCTCAGTTAACCTTCCATTCGTACTGAGAAAGAGCTAAACTCTCAGGCCGTGTTTGGATGACATACCTAAAACGGCGTTTTAGAGGCCAAACATCGTTTTCTCTTTGAAACGAGGTTTTATATATGTTTGGGTGTCACCGGAACCAGGTTTGGCAAAAACCTGGTTTCAGTGAAAAATTAGTTTTTTTTGGTGGGTGAAAAAGCTGGACTTCACCCAAAACGTTGTTTTGGGGAGATGGTGGGGCTGAAGGCCATGGCATTCTCACCTGAGCAAGAAGGCAATGTAAGGGATATGGAGAGAAAAGGAAGGTAGCCACAGAAGTGAGAAGACCATTAAGCAACTGGGACGCCAGCTTGTGCCTACCGTACATTTCACAGCAACTTCACCAGTAGATCTTTGTTTTTTTAGAATGAATCTTCAATGCCTCGTCCCTTATATCAGAATTGAGATTATTGTTTCATATTTATTTAGAAACATAAAGAAGGAAAGAAGCGGATTCAACTTCTTTCCCTTGGAATCATCACAAACTGGCTGGAAACAAATTGGATTGAGAACAGGAAGGTAAAAACTCAATGATAGGAGCTTCTGTGATTCATGAATGGGACTTCACATGTAAGTGTTGATGGCTTGCACTTTGAAATGTAGCTCATTTTTTAAATCTTTGAACGAATATTAACTATCTTCTAATTCATCAACATAGACAATTAAAGAAAAGGAATAACATATCACCGTTGATTCTGAACAAATCATTGACAAGAGCTCAATAAGAAGAAAAAAAGGAAAAAGATCAGGAAAGGGGTTCAGACGGTCGTTGGACCATTGTCTTAAATCACAAAGCACGACAATTTAAATGAAACAATTGACTAGCAGAATCGCCCACCCAAGGCTCTTCTATGCCCTTTCTCCTAGTTGTTGCAGCCCTAATGGTGGACACATTGTGCTCAACAGAACTTTGACATTGTGAAAGGCCAATTCCAACTACATGAAAGTCAGCCACTTCCTTTATATGATAGTATGAAACATGATTTCTGTGTTGCAGAAAAGAGAGAGAGAGAGAGAGAGAGAGAGAGGGAGAGAGAGTTTAAAATTTCACAATAATAAGAGAAATAATCCGGTCAACAATAAGAGCAATAAACAACCAAAAATTTCTTTATGCAGTTGAACTCAACAGATCATGAATTATGCAAGTGACTCAGCCGCTATAGATTTATCACTACCCCTTAAGTTGGTGAGTCGATGTCGATCAAACCCAACAATCCATATCTGCATTTTGCTTTAAGCCTCCAAGTTGATGCCCACGATCTTCCCATGGCTGCTTCACACATAAAATAAGAAGCACTAGTATTTTCCATGCCGGTTTCCTTCTTGTTTGGATAGGATTTTTATTCTTAGATTGAGTTCCTCAATTTTTATATAGTGGCTATGTTGCTAACAGGATTGTCAATTTGCCTGCCTGCATGGAGATGTCGTTTACCACTAAAGATATGACTGTGTGATACTAAGTTTTTATTTATTATATTTTGTTTTTGGATCAAGTTTGAGTGTGTGCATTTGTTCAACTATCACTTAACTGTATTCAACATTCAGCTGAATTTTGACATTTTTAGAAATTTCATAAAAAACCTGGTCTTTGTCATCCAAAACAAAACCAGGTTTTGAAAGTAAAAACATAAATTTCCTGTTGTCATCCAAACAGGAAAATCAGGTTTTAAAACTTGGACCAGGTTTCCAAAAAACCTGGTTTCCTGTTAACCAGGTTTTGAAGGGGTGTCATCCAAACACCCCCTCAAACTTTTCTCCACCGATTTCCCTAATTCCAACCAGTTTACCATTCAATCAAAGACAAAACAGAAACAAATAAAGGATCTTAATTTGTAGACGAACATAGGTATTGCAGAAATATAGATAAATTTCTATATCTTAATCAACAATCAACACGTACAATCTTCCAAATATGCGCCAATTGACAAAATCAACAAATGTTTGCCGCAGTCTCCAAATCTTTGGCCCGTTTCCGCTTCTTCGAACTAAAAAATAAGAACCTGACCAAGAAGAGCTCGTCCGCCGATACAAGAAAACCTTAAAATTTGTAATCACCAACCATGAAGGGGAAGAGATACAAAGACGAAACAAAACAGGAAAGATATGCGAAACTTCTTGCATTTCTCCAGAGAAGAAAAGACATGAAACACCTTCCAGCGAATCGAGGGACTACCTGGAGGGAAAAGGAGGAAGGCGCAACAGAGGAGGAGCCATGGAACCGGAATTCCGAGGCGGTAGAACGACGCGCTCTCCATGGAGGACGAATCGGGAGATCACAGGAGGAGAGAGAGGGAGGAGGAAGAATCTCACCCTTTTGTAGTTTGCTTTGCTGCTGCACCCCGACGGTGCGACTCAGTCGGCCGCAACAGGGATTGCACGAAGACTTGACTTTTCCCGAATCCGCATGATCGGAGTTCGTATCGGTGCCGTCACATTTTGCTGCTACGCGACGTTCATATCTATTCTTAATTTTCAATGTAAAGTTACTAAATAAACATTTTTAAATTTTTTAATAGAACACTTAATTTTGAAGCCCGTATCGGCCAGCGTTGATAATTAACTAATGGGTTTTTTAAATTGGTTCGAAATATAATTATTTTATTTATTCCAAAACGTTCTTAAACTTTCCCTAATGGTCAAAATCAGCGTGAATCGGTCCACTTTTTTTTTAGTTGATACACACGCTCCTTTGAATAGATACGTGGATACTTTTATTTACATTGTTAATTTTTTTCTAACATTTTTAAAATTTTAAAAAAAATTATTTTATCACAACGAGAAATTAGTCTAGTCTTTTATGAAGTGATGCATAATGATCAAGACAAAAGATGTCAAGTATTATAATATCATAGAAAGCACAACATAAGAAAGCGAAATTTGCATGCAGTAAGCTAAAATTGAATGAAATAAAAAACACAATATTTATAGCATTGCCTGTCTAAAAATGCTGTGTGAGTGTTTGATATCAGGTAGAGATGATGCGTGCATAACTAATAACATTAGGATTGAGCGCAGACTTGCATGCATGCGAATCTGGCGCGATTGAGGCGCCGTCTTTTCTCGCATTTAAAAAACTTATAAAACGGTTTTTTTTTTGGTGTCAATTTTGTAGAAGTTGAGTATTTCAGCCCCCTTAACAAGAGGGCGGTTTTCGAAGGAGGCAATGACCCTCCCGTTCTCAAGTCTCCCTCGGTCTCTCTGGTGAACGCAGACAAGCCACTCTCTCCGTCGATCCCCACTCTCTCCGTCGATCCCCTCTCTCTCGCTAGTGAGGGCTGTCTCTCTCGCCGGCGCCCATCTCTCTCTTCGGTGAGGTGAAGGCATCCGGTCTCGCCAGCGGGCACAGGTGAGTTTATCCTCCCTCCCTTCCACCCTCCCCCTTACTCCCTTTCCTGGTCGAAGGCTGCAGGCCGGCAATGTCAGACCAGATGGCAGCCAGTGCCTCGCTGATGAGTATTTCAAATGAGGGCGCGCTCGCCGGCAGTCCTTTCCTCTCTCTCTCTCTCTGCTGCTATAAGGGCCGCCGGCTGGCAGACCTCGTCTCGCTCACTCTGTCGTTTTTTCTTTTTAAAATTTTTCTAGCATTTCTAATTTGTTTACTGCTTTTCTCATGACTGCGGCGCCGTAATATCAATTTTGTTTGTATTTTTGATTTAGTTTTCGATTTTCGGAATTGTGGTAGTCGGATTGCAATATTCGTCTTGTCATAGGATTGTTGATGAGCGCCGAGGCTGTGATTTTTCTTGGACAAGGCTCCGGTTCTGTCTGTTGACTAGGCGATGTTCGAGATTAGGCATTGAAATGGGCAGCCTCTTCTGTGACTGCCTTGAATCTTTTTAATAATCTCTTTGTCTCGTTAATAATACAAACCACAAGTTCTTTGGTTGCTCTCCCTCAGTTTAGAAAGTTGTTAGGATGATGTAATAATTGTGCAAGTGTTGTTTCCACTACAAGTCGTGACCAGGCAGGGTTAACTGCCAAGATTAACAGAGCTTTTTTTTTTTCAAAAACATACGGAAGAGCAATGTGATCCTTCAAGCGTAATGTTGTCTCTGTGCGAAAAATAAGTCCCTTTAAGTTTTTCTTGGGAGCTATTTGTTTGGATGTGGATAGTTTTTCACGCCTAACAAGGTGTTGATGACTTGTTGCAAGATGAATTCCACAAAACACCTTTTAGGTAGTTAGCCTTAGACGGTATTGTGCTGTTCTAGTTTTCCTTTATGTTCATCCTACCCATTGCAAGTTGGACCACTCAAATGCTTGAGGTCAAGGGTTATAGAATAATTATCCTAGCTGCATACATATTTATTGTAATGCAAATTGCTAGGTCATTGATGTCTTGTTCATGCACCAAATGCTTTCTTGTGTACATTTAATATGTGCATTTAGTCATGATTGTCCTTTGTTAGTATGGACATGTTAATTAGATCCCAATAAAATGTTTTTTTTAAGGAGAATGGCTTGTGAGGAGTTCCTTTGCAGAGATACACTTCTTTAGAATGAATTAAGTCTAACTTTTATTTTCTTAGATCATTAACAAAGTTATAGATCAGCTTATTGATGTTGTTTGATCTTCCTTGAAATATATATGCATTTTATTATAAGTTTGAGAAAGAATGCCATGAACTGATCCAACTTGAAAGCATTGTATTGAAGACGATCCTAATGACAAAGCTATGAACATGTATGATATATGTATGAAGCTGTCAATGCTTAATATGAGTTAAATATGGTTTTTCACATTGTTCTCTACTTACATACTTATTATTTTTAGTTGTTGTTTTTCATTTTTGGCATTATTTTATGGATATTATATGCTTCATAGTTTTGGTCATGAAGCTTACTCTTCGCTTTGCTTCGTGTCACTTCACATTGCTTCACAGGATCAGTGTTTTATTTCACCTCCTTGCATCTATCATCATTTGTTGAAGTCAACACAAAAGAGTCAATTTGGGGACTTGTTTATGGACAGAATCCTACGCCCATGACCAAGAAGCAAAACCCAAGGTTTAAATACATCTCCTGCCCTGATTTCATAACCTCTCAGAGACTCTAATTCGTGTTCAAGCAATGGTGTACTTTGATCTCAATATTCCTTACGTAGAGGGAGGTGGAGGACGTGCGGGTGGAGGAGGAGGAAAGGATAAACAGAAGAGCACCAGGGTAAAGCTAGTGGTGAAGGCTATGGAGTTGGGCTACACTGGCATTGCCTATAATTACAACATCCATGGAGTTATGGCCGATTGCCATAGGTGCTCTATCAGCCCCCTCCCTCTCTCCTCCCTCTTGCAGTTGGCTCCTTCCCTCTCTAGTGTCGTCCAGTTCCATAGGAAGATCCTCAAAGTTCCCTTGGACTCACCGTTCCGGCAGTACACTAGATTGACTGTCACTGTCAACAGCATGATTCAGGCTGCATCGCTTAACTCCGGGAACCCAGTCCTCCAAACATATGATCTGGTGGCAGTTCGACCGACGAACCAGGCTACGTTTGAGCATGCTTGTCAAAAAGCTCATGTGAGTTCAATGTCATTCTTTATTGTCCATTTTTTCTATTACCTAACTTGAAACTTTTAAGTGCTTGTCTTGAATCTTCAAAGACATTTTTGTAGATGTTGATGATTTGCGCTGAAACAACTCATTTGTAACATGGTCATGTGCTTGATATGATATGTCATCAATTACTATTTTTCTCTATATCTTTTTACTCCTTGGTCTTTCTCTGAAAAAATAAAAACAAATAAATATCCATCCCTCATTCTAGTATTACATAGAAATAATAGACCTGTTTAGAACAAGAGTTCCCATTATTTCCGTAGCTTCAGGGCTGTAGAGCCGTTAGTAGAACTTTGCTACAATTATATATGTTATAAAAAGGCAGCTAGAAACACCCTAGGTGGCAAGACAAATGATAAATAAGGCAGCTAGAAGCACCCTTGGTGGGAAATGAAAACTATAAAATAATAAGCACTTAGTTATATCTCTAAGCAGATAATTAAGAGGCTCGTGCCAACTGAATTTTTTTATTCTCTGGATTTCACATAATTTTTAGGTTTGTTTTGAATGCATTGAAGGGAAAGAGACAAACATAGGGTGCCAAGAGAAGTTCTAACGTCTTCAAACCAATTTATACCAATATTTGTGGATGATTACCTACAACTTCTTGGAATAGCCAATAGTATTTCATTTTTTTCATAGACAATCACTCTTGTGGTGGGTACTGGGTACTTGTATTTAGTTCATGAAAAATCTCGGTTGCTGGATGTGTTCAAGGCATCTCCCAACCTTTTGAGATTGCCAGAGACGTCATCACTGATGGATGTTTCTGTTGGTGACACGAGAGAGAGAGAGAGAGAGAGAGAGAGAGAGAGAGAGAGAGAGAGAGAGAGAGAGAGAGAGAGAGAGAGAGAGAGAGGCACTTGCTTGACGTTCCTAATGCTTGGAGATTATATGTGCACTGGGCTGTGTGGTTTAATTGAACTTGTTTGGAGCTCATAGATGAATGGTTTTGAAGAGTGGTTTGTCTAAGATTGTGGCGACTGCTTCATTTTCACTGGATGTCGTTCATTGTTCTGAAAATAGATATTTGGAGCTTGAGCTGCTTACTTTTGCTGAAATATGCCCTATGGCTTGGACTAGCTGATCTTGCTTCCATACACATGTAATTCTTTTTTTCTGTTCTTTTATGTTTTTTTCTTCCAAAAGAATGGACTGATTTCTTTAAGGGCTAACACAAAATTAAAGCTCACTCCTTGTCATATCTATGTGTCATTACCTACTAATATTATCTTTTAATATTAGTTTTATGGTTATCTGAATGTGTTCTTCTGTGATTAGGTAGACTTAATTGCAATTGATTTTTCTGAGAAGCTACAGTTCCGGTTGAAGTCTCAGATGGTGAAAGCTGCAATACAGGTTTAACTTTTTGATGGATGAAAGTGATATTTTGGTCAAAGTTCCTTTTCAGTTTTGTGGATACCACATCCTTGGCAGTTAATACTTACTGGCACTTTTGAATTTTGTTGCAGCGTGGTCTATACTTTGAGCTGATCTATTCCCCTCTTTTGTCTGACACTATTGCAAAGTCAGAACTGATTAATGGTGCCAAGGTGGGAAGCCTTTCCTTTTCCAATGAAGAAATGAGAAATTGAAAAGTTTTGCACCTGGGGTTTTAAAGTTGCAAATTTTGTTATGAAATTTCTATTTATGCATCCTTTGCAGAGGTTTGGATTACTTCAGTTCTTTTCTGTTGTCAATGTGGGAGAAGCATGATATCTTGACTCCATATCTCGACTGCTATGTCACATGGGTACGGGTACGGGTGCCGGTACGGGTGCCGGTACGGGTACGGGTACGGACCATTTTCAAAAACCTTGGGTACGGGGGTACGGCCGTACACACACACACATATATGTCAAAAAATGCAGAAAAATAACATATTTGCACATATCTATATCAAAAATCACAAACAAAATAACATATTGTCATATTCATA